>CAJNIZ010019724.1:7677-88076 GCA_905231905.1 Symbiodinium pilosum | reverse complement strand
AACGAAGCCGGGATACCCCCCCTACCCCCCCCCCACCCCCCCCGCATTTTGGGGCTGTAAGGGAGAAAGGAAGAGGGTTTTCACCCTCTCCGCCTTCGGCAACCATCCAACACGCCCGCCAAGGTCGGCGGATATGCCCCTATAAACCCCTTCAAGGGACCCTATTATTTGGGTCCTTGGACCCTTAGGGTACTCAGCCAGGGGTTAAGTCTTCATGTCGGAGTCGAGCTAGGCACTGGCAGATGTACAGGCGGACGGCATGAACACTAAAAGGTAAGAACCCTTGCGTACTTGGAGGCCCATGGGACTTAATAACTACTTATAACTGGGCTTATAAGCCTACTTATAATCCCCTAAATGGAGTTGTCCCAATTATACGTAGGGTTATAATCCCAGTTATAAGTAGATACTAAGTCCCATGGGCCTCCAAGTACTGGGGTTTACAGTAACGTTATGTGTGTGATCCCAAGTCAAGGGTTCGTGCAGTCTCCCAAGGTACTTAGGGACCTAGGCCCTAAACCCCAAACCGTGCGCTTCCTTTCCGAAGACCCTAAACCCTAAATCCCTGAATCCCGAAACCCTAAACCCTAAGACCCGAAACCCCAAACCCCTAAACCCCTAAACCCTTAAATCCCCAAACCCTAAAAGCCCAAAACCCTAAACCCCAAGCCCCTAAACCCCTAAACCCCTAAACCCCTAAATCCCTAAACCCTGAGACCCTAAATCCCTTAACCCTGAACCCTGAATCCCAAACCCCTGAAACCTTAAATTCATAAACCACCCTCAGTCCCTAAAACCCTAATCCCCTAAACCCCAAACCCCAATACCCTAAACCCCTAAATCCCTCAAACCCTAAATCCCTAAACCACCCTAAATCCCTACATCCCTAAAACCCTAAACCCCTAAACCCAAAATCTCGAAATCCCTAAAACCCTTAAACCCTGAACCCTAAACCCCCAAACCCCTAAATCCCTAAAACCCTAAACCCCCAAACCCAAAATCTCGAAATCCCTAAAACCCTGAACCCTGAATCCCCAAACCCCTAAATCCCTAAAACCGCAAATCCCCAAACCCTACATCCCTACAACCCTAAATCCTAAATCCCCACGCCCCTAAATCCCTAAATCCTCAAACCTTTAAATCCCTAAAACCCTAAGCCCCTAAACCCCAAATCCCTAAATCCTCAAACCCCTAAACCCCTCCAAAAAAGAGCCAAAACCAAATGAGCTACAGTCTAGACTCCTAAAGGGGATGATATAGGGGACTACTGGAGGGGTTATTAAGGTGGATACGGATACTAGGAGTTATCTAAAGCCGAAACCCTAAACCAAATCATCCCCTGAGCCCGCTGAGCTAGGCCGCGCGAGCGAAGCAAGTCGTCCTGACGCAGGCACAGGGCCTTGATTCAGGGATTTCGGGTTTAGGTTTAGAGTTTTAGGGGTTTAGGGTTGCGGGGAGTAGGGTTTAGGGTTTAGAGTTTTAGAGGTTTAGGGTTTCGGGGAGTAGGGTTTAGGGTTTAGAGTTTTAGGGTTTAGGGTTTAGGGGAGTATGGTTCAGGGTTTAGAGTTTCAGGGGTTTAGGGTTTAGGGCATGGCGGTTTGGGGGTTTAGGGTGTAGGGTTTAGTGACTCAGTGGTTCAGCTTTGGAGGGAATAGGCTGCGAGAGAAAATGCTTGGGGTCTTACAGTTCATGGTCTGATTATCTACACGGTGCAGTGAACAGGGCCCCAGCATGACGGTACCAAGGAGACTTTGGGGGATGGACTTAGCGTCGACTTAGCGTGCCAAGACTACGCCATTCGCTACAGGGGTGGGTCACGATGATGACAGTTTGGCCAGACAGTATCGTGACTTGGACTGGCTGTTATCCTGCAGTAAAGACGGCAAGCTGCACTGCAGCGATGCCTCTTCGTGGGATTTTTCAGCTTCCGCGCCGACGTGCTGGGCCGGCTGGCAACTTAAGATCAGGCGCGCAGCGTCTGTTGCCCGGTACGTGTTGTTGAGCTTTTTTTTGAAAACTCTTGGGTACCAGCCTTGGGAATATCCTCCGTGTTTACTCACTGCGGGTTAGTAGGGAATAAGGAAATGTATTCTAAAGAGAATGTACAGGGGTTATATTCCTTTATTCCCTACTAACCGCTAGTAAGTTTAGGGTGTGGGCCACCCCAAAAAGCTCTTTTAGAGTTCATGCGGTGGACGGATCAAAAGCAATGCCAGACATTCGACTGTAATGAAGACCCCTTGTTAATAAACCCCCTCGTTTTAAGGGCCTTAATATTATGATCCCTATTATATTGGGTTTAGGGTTTAGGGTCTAGTATTTTGGGTTCAGGGGCTAAGGTTTAGGGCTCAGGGTTTAGGGCCTCTCTATTAAGGGGAGGGGGTTTATTAATCACGGGTCTACATTAGTGTTGGTGTGTGTTTGCTTGGAGCGTCAGGGAACATAGCGAGCGCTCAGAACAGGGCATGCTTATCAACCCGCTGGCCACAGGGTACTCCGATTGTGAGGGCTATGTAGGTATATGGTATACTTTTTAAGGCCCGGAGGTGTTCCTACATAATTACTCTAGGGCCCAGGTGTGTCCATATTTGGGCTTATAATCCCAGTTGAACGTAGTTGTTAGCCGCCTCCCCTAACAAACGCCCCGTCCCTTCCCGTTTTAATCCGCTGGTATGTAATGCTACCATATCGGGGGGCGGGCGGGGGGAGGGCATAAAGTCCCATGCGCTCATGGGACTTTATGCCTCCATGCGGGCCACGTGCTGCAAGCGTATGCTCATCAAAGTCCCCTTGTAGCCACGTGGCCCTGGGTGTAGCGTTTAGGGCAGAAGCATGGATCTCCCGTTGTCCGTACAGATCACTAGACTCCTCTGTAAACACCTTACAGGGTTTAGGGTTTAGGTTGTATATGAGTTCCCACTATGTCCCTAGTTTAATAGCCATGCCCCGTCGAAGCAGGGACGATCCTCTCAATTATTGCTTCCCAGTTTACCAAAGCGTTGCAATGTAGTTTTTCAAGTGTGATGTGACATTTCCCAACACAATCACAACCCAAAAATTGTAAGTACATAGGAGCCTCTGACCTAAACTCCACCATCCTGCATCCATGAAGTGGGCTGTGGTATACTTCATAGGGTTTAGGGTTAACCCCCAGCCGCCCCCCCACCCCCACCAGTATTGAACATTACCACATCTGCTCTGAAGGTTTGTGAACGGGTTCAAGTAACCTTATCGTTTAGGGTTCAGGGTTGGGTTTGGGGTTTGGGGGTTGCGGCTTGGAAGTTCGGGATTGGAAGCATAGTATAGGTGTTGGGGAAGTATATGGTTCTTGGGTAGTTGGACCCTTTGGGTATTGCTACCGGGGCCTGGGAACTTCAGGACTGACCCACGCTGTTTTCTTCTGGCACCGGGAATCTTTCAGCTGACGTCTACAGATGCACATACACACAGACATTAATGTCTGACCTAGAGGACCTCGAGCCCAAACCCAAACCGCTAGCCCCGCAACTCCAACACGCAGAAGTTTCTCAGCCAATTTCCCTATCACAGAGCTTCCAAAAACACGGAGCCCTCTTTTGGAGTACCTATATGGAAGGAGTATGAAATGTTGGGCTCTATCTATACCGGGAGCCCCCTATTTATGGAAACCGAAGGCAATAAAGCTGAAACACCAAATCCAGCAGCACCAGGCAAGCTGAGGATCGGCTCTCATCTGCATGTAATGCGAGCAGGCGATGTCTCAAGCAAAGTCGCGTCGGAATGCCAGAACCCCTGGTGCAGGGGCACATGCCAATCAATAAGTCGTTCTATGATTATCCCTAAGGGTCCAAGGACCCAAATAATAATAGGGGTTCAGGGCCCAAATGCTATAATATTAATGGTATTTGGGCTCTAACGCCCAACACCCTATTGTTTGGGTCCTTTGACCCATTTTTTCACGAAAGAAGCATACGAGAACATATCCTCAAACCCATGTCCAACTCCTTGGGCTCCTATTTTCTAGTCTGCCCTGCATGGACTGTAGGGAGTGTAGGGAAGACACGATGGGCTTCCTGCGCAAGAACTGCTATCTACTTGCTGATGATCTGCCAGGGTGCGGTAGAATAGGGACAATGGACAAGAAGCTGGAAACAGCTGTAGTACATTTGGGTTGTATGGTAGCATCCCAAAATAAGGGGACCCCAGTATAGACCCCAATATACTATAATCCTTAGTATGGGGACCCCCAAAATGGTACCCCTAATTTTAGGAAACCCCCTTATAGGGATAGTGGAAAGGAACCCCAAAGTCCAAAACTCCGGCTTGAGACATGGCTAGATTATTTCCAGGCCCAACACTCTCAGACCAAGTGTCGAAAGTCCTGGCCCTCAACGGTGAAATCCAAACAGCAACAGGCATGCATTTAGGGTCTAGGGTTTAGGGTTTAGGGTAGTGTAGGGTTTAGGGTTTTAGGGTTTAGGGGTGTCGGGTTTAGGGTTTTAGGATTTAGGGTTTAGGGTCTAGGGTTTAGGGATGCTCTAAGATGATGCGGGTAACCCTCATGCAATCGTATACCTGTATGGGATCCCTATGTGCCCCCCTACGATAGGTATAAGGTTCGGGCTGGTTTAGCGCTGCATCCGCTTGGTTCGCCGCGGAGGGCACAGGTAAGTTTGCCAAATTGCTTTGCACGAGAGAAGCCCGCAGGGTGGGAAGCCGGGTGTTGAGAGTTTAGGGTTTTTGGATTTGGGGTTTAGGGTTTTGGGGCCCAAAGGGCCCATGTAGCTATAGTCTACACTCCTTAAAGGGGATTTTATAGGGGAGTAGTATAGGGATTACATAGGGCGATGCTAGGAGGTTAGGCTATAGCTCATGTAGCTATATAGTATATACCTGGGCCCTAGTAGGTATATGGTTTTAGGGGCCCTGAGTATATACTAGGTATATGGTTTTAGGGGCCCTGAGTATATACTATATACCTACATGGACCCTTTGGGGACGCTAGCGGTTCAGAGGTTAAAGACTGGGGTTTAGGTTGCGATTACGGGTTTAGGGCTTTGGGTAGTCCAGAATTTTTTGAACCGGGAAGCAAGCAATAGTATGCCTCGAATGCTCCACACCCAAGACCAGAGGGCACACGCGGTTTAGGGATTAGGGTTTCGGGTTTAGGGTTGACACCCTAGATCATGTATGCTGACAATGTGGTAGTTCCCATTTTGGTTCCAAGTAGGTGTTGTCTGAACAGGTGATCTTTCACAGCCTTTGGAGTGGATATGCTCCTACACCCTATGCCCTAAACCCCAACCCCTTAAACACTAAACACCAAACCCCTAAACCCTAAACCTCAAACCCCTAGACCCTAAACCCTCTAAACCTTAGAGCCCCAAACCTTGCCAGGGCGCCCCCAGGTGCTTATGCTTGGAATTAAGGTCCAGTTGGATCCGCATTGAGGGGCATGGTGTGGCTTATAATTACTGGCTTACTACAGGTATTTTGGGTTTAGGGTACGCCTAGACTATCTTCGTAGACTATCTTTAACTCAGCTGCTTCCTTTGGGGCTCTCAACTGCGGACGTGGAGGTTTCGGCAGTCTTCATTGGGGATTTTACGAGGCGCTCGAACGCAATGCAGTAAACAGGGTGGCTGAAGTGCGAGGGAACGGGCACATGAGCTTGTCATCTGATGTTCACTGGACTACACAAATTTCCCGCATTTGTGGACCAGAATTTTGAACCCTGAATCCTACCAAAATCCCCAAAAGTAGGTAACATAATAGCTCTAAACCCATAATAATAGCCATAAAGACCATTCTTCTTCATGCTTTTGGGGGTTTAGGTAAACCCTAAACTGGTATTGGGGGTGCAACATGTTGCAGCCTAGGCTATAAGGCTGCAGGCTGTTGCGTTTGGCATGCTCAGCCCAAGGAATTGCAAGGTTAGCTGAACCCAAACCCAAAGCCCAGATTGCGGATGCAGCGTTTAGGGTTTACGATCTAGGGCCGTAATCCCTAAACCCTAAACCCAGGGTTTAGGCTTTAGGCTTAAAACACGCAACCCCCAAACCTCAAGTCCTACACCCTAAACCCTAAACCCCAAACCCCAAACCCTAAACCCTAAACCCTAAACCCTAAACCCTAAACCCCAAACCTCAAGTCCTACCGACGGCAATCTGCGCCTCCCAACTCCCTGAGCGTAAAGCGCAAAGAAGACTTTGACTTGTGGCAGACTATGGTTTAGGGGTTTAGCGGTGTAGGGGTTTAGGGTTTTAGGGTTTTAGGGGTTTAGAGTTTAGGGTTTTAGGGGTTTAGGGTTTGTCGGGTTTATCGGGTTTAGGGTTCCAGGTTTTTATCTATAGAAAAAGGTTTTAGGGTGTAGGATGGTTCAGGTTTCTGGAGTGCATTTAAGGAAGTCAGAGACCTTGCGACAGGCACATGTTCTACAAGTCTGTCCGCCTGCAGCTGTCTCACTGGGGGATGTTCCCAAAGCGACAGTATACACCGACACCAACGCCCGAAAATGTCTATACGTTCATGCGGGAAGTCCGGCAACACATGATGCGCCTCAAATCCTGGGAATCGCAGTGCTTGAGGTGCCCAAGTTGGTGCAAGAATTCCTCCATCAACAAAAAAAGTGGGAATTTCCTCTGGCTTCAAGCATATGAAAGCCTAGGCCCTAAACCTTTACATGGATAAAACTTTAAACCCTAAACCTTAAATCCTATCTTACGGATGGATGCCTGGATGATTGGGAGCAGTAGTCGCAGGACTCAGGATGCACTTAGGGGCAAGTGCACGAGTTCTCGCTCGGCCAGTGGCCGACATTTCGGCAGGCCGCATGAGTAGTCTGTAGGTAGAGATGCTAAAGTCCTCAACCTAAAGTGAGGGATGTCCCTGGGACGTAGCATTCTATGAGGAAACTACAGTCTTATCTCTTTTCAACACTGAAAAGTTTACCCTCACGAGCTGCACCTCTTGACTGAGGGGTAAAAGGTACGATCACCAAGGGTTCTACCAGGTTTCGCCTAGACGTTACTAATCGTCTTGAGACAACCCTTGCGGACAAGGACTTCCAAGCCCTGGGCCCTAGACCCTACTCCAAATAAGGCCTTCAAACGGATGATCCACACCAGAATGACTGCACATGGTATTCCCTCAGGGTCCAAGGACCCAAATAATAGGGCTTCAGGGCCCAAATACCATTAATAATACAATATTTGGGCCCTAAAACCCTGTTATTTGGGTCCGTGGGTTCTCAGGGATCATAAATGCACGTGACCCCAACAATAGTCGGGCGATGTCGAGCGTTTAGGGCGCATCTGGATAGTCTCCCCGAAAAGGCCCTGTCAAATCCGGTCATAGAATCTTTATATATATATACATATAAGCCTTATTCAGGCCGTTTGGTGTAGTCCCTAATAGAGTCCCATAATAAGGAACCCATGTCCATTAACTGTATCAGACAATATTGACTGTGGGTCAGACAGTAAGATATGGCCGGCAACACCCAGCTGTGCTAGTGCGAGCGGAGAAGATGCAACATCCCTATTTGCAATACAGCGCCACCCTAAGCCCTAAACCCTAAACCCTATTGTATATTGAAGAGCATGATTCCTAGTCGGAGGTGGTTAGAGGCTTACCGGCAGAGTGGCCGCACCCTACGCCTTTTGGTTTGCCAGCCTTTGGGGCTTGGGGTTTAGGGTTTAGGGCTGTCACCAGAGAATGAAAATGATGAAAACAACTTTTGGGGGTGGGCGAGGCGGTCGTTCAATGGCCCTTGAGGGTTCGTGGTTGCTTATTGGTCACTTTCATTATCCGTATAGAGGTCCAAGTACACAATAATCATCTCTACTTACCACAAATCTTTCACGCAATTACTACCTGAACCCTGAAAAGTATGTAGAATAATGGCCCATTGGGCTATTTGAAAGGGATCTAGGGCTATCATTTTATATACTTTTGGGGTCCAGGTAGTGCCAAAATCCCAAGTACCCAGTATACTCGCAGGCATGTCTGGAATACTTTTTTTTGTCGTAGCTGCTCGCCAGCCTTCTACCATTACCCTGAGGTTCAAAATAGCCAAAAAGCCTTTTATAGTATGGTTTTGAGCCTCAGAATATGAGTCCTTAGAGCCTTATGGGGGGATGGAATTGGCCGAATGGAGAGTGCAGGCTGTTGGAGTATCTGGATTTACGGATTTTACGTTGAGGTTTCGGGTTATCTTGCTAGCTAATCATGAGAGAAGCTACGCTCCAAACGTTAAACCTCGAGCCACACGTCTAAGAGAAACTGGAAGCTGCATGACATCACCAAACATGGTTTAGGGTTTATGGTTTAGGACCAAACATTGCCTGGGACAAGTTTTTCTCCAGGAGCACTGACAAAGTTACCCTAAGAGTCCATGTGCCTACTAGTCATATACTCATATTACCCCTTATTACTTGGACTGAACCCCATAGGTCAATACATCTCTGTATGTCCTTGCAATACACCCTACACCCATATGTTGAAGCCCTTGTCGTATAGCCCAGACTCCCCAAAAACGGGGCCCCGGATTTTTCCTGAAGCCCACATTGACCCTAGATTACATGAGCTCCTTAATTAGAGCTGGTTTCAGGGGGGACTACTATATAGGAGTTACTAACAGGGAAGCTAGGAGTTTAGACGGTAAACCCTAAAGGCTAAACCCTATCTTGTTGGGGGTAATAAGGGAGATACCAGGACCTTCGACCTCAAAACCGACACCCTAAACCTTAAACTCTGTAATTGGACTTACTAAGCAAAATGCTAGGATGTTAGACTTCAGCACGCATGGAGTGCATACGTAGCCCTGGCCTGCCGTGGGCGGAACTTATCATGCCCTCGGATGAACAAAGCCGCTGTGCCCCCTGAGGGTCCAACGGAAAGTTACAATCCGGTCAATTTAGGGTTTAAGCCCTAGGGTTCAGGGTTTAGGGTGTAGGTTCAGGCTTTATGTTTTATGGTTGTATGCATAGTTATCCTCTAAACCCAAAACCCTAGATGCTACAGTCTTTCCATTCTCTTTTCGTTATCCCAATATAACCCCAACGTTAAACCCTAACCCCATTTTAGTAGTTTCCATTTTCTTTTCCATTATTACTAAGTCCCCAAGGTATCTTCTCCTGCTCGTGGAGGTGTTTCGGTTTTTTTTTTTTCCTCAGGGTTGGAATGGGGGCCTTCCAGGCTATAACCTATCTTTACGCTGCTTGGGGTTTAGGGTTTAGGTTTTAGGGTTTAGGGTCTAGGGTGTTGGTTTTTTGAAGGGTAACCCATGAACAGCATGGTTGGGTCTCTGTTGCTGTAGTTGGGTCATATCTTGGGATATTCATTTGAAGGACAGAGTCTATGGCCAGGGTTTAGGGGTTTACAGGTTTAGGGTCTGTAGGGTTTAGTAGGGTTCAGGGTTTAGGGTTCCTATCAGAGACCCTGTACATAATCTTGTTTAGAAGTACCACGTGGAAGACGAAAGTAGCGTATGCTTGTGCTTCTGCTAGCTTCCTGGGATTCCAAGACTTTTCCCATTCGGGACCTATTACATCTAGGCCTTCTGGACCTTTTACAAAATAGATAACTCTAAGCCTAAACCCCTTAACCTCTAAACCGCTAGATCCCAAATCCCCGCGTCTTTACACACCGAAGCCTCATACTCCACACCTCACGTCACCCACATACTTCGTAATTACCGGTTGCTGCTTTGGGATCCAGGATTGCCCAGCTCAGGACAATCACACGGTTGTAGGGCTTCGGGTTCGTCAATGGATTTACGCAGTGTTGCTTAATTAGTGTGGGGAATTTAGGGTCTCGAGTTCAGCGAAAGAGTTCCGGATCAAGTGACGGGCCTTTTTCGTAACGAGCTGAATACTTATCCTACACCCGAAACCCCTGAATACCCCACACAGCCCCAAACCTTAGCGTACTTTACTTCTTCAGGACCCATGGACCCTTTATAAGGTGGACCAAAAGAAGAGAGCCACCACAAGACAGGCACAGCTTGGCGCGTTTGCTCAAAAAAATGGATTTATGGTTACAAGGTTGAGGGCTTTAAGAGTTTAGGGTTTGGGAGTCCCTGGTTCAGGGTTTGAAGAGGGTTTAGGGATTAGGACATTTAGGGTTTAGGGTTTAGGACATTCAGGGTTTGGGGTGTGTGGTTTAAGCTTTAGGGTTTAAGGTGTAGCGGATTGTAAGGTTCAGGGTTGAGCGATGGAAGAACTGAAGCTAGAACACAAAGTTGCCACATGGTTAAGGGTTGGGTTTGCATGGGGATGGTGAAAAGTATGGCGTCCGGCCCATTCTGTCTACAAAGCGGCTCCGCCAAACAAGGTCACAAGTCGACGCTGCCACAGACAATATTCCATTGTGTACCTTTACCGCCAAACCCTCAGCCTCCACCCAAAATGCCATCATGGTCTCCCAGCCCTAAACCGTAAACCCTAAGCTAAACCCTAAACCCACCTTAAACAGCAGGTTCCTTGTCCGAGCCAATGTCTTAGGATGGAGGCCCCAAGAATCAGAGAAGGGTCTCGGGGTACGCAATGCTGTAACTTTACATGGGCTACATTCAGGCCTCTGTATACTTTTAGAGCCATCTCAGGGCTTCGGGAAGAGCCAAGCGTACCGGCTATTGTTGATAGTTGATAGACGAACTTTTGCGCAACCTAATAATGGTTTGGGGTGTATTCGCCTACTCCTCCAGACATTCTGGTAGCAAACTGACGTTTCAATTCTGAGTAGGCCACTGGGATATTCACGATTTTCCCTAATGGCCTTAATAAGGGACCCTACATACTAATATTTTTCAACGGGCTTTAGGGGCCAACCCAGAATTGAAGTTTGTTCAACTCCAAGTCTGTCCCGCGTTCCGAAAGCGTAGGCAAAGGTAAATGCAGAACTCCAAGCTAAACGCGAGGTACTCCCGTCATATCCCTTGCTTTCAAAGCGAAGGGCAACACAATCTTAACCTTAAACTCTATAATCCTAAGCCTTACAAGCCCTTACTCTTCAACCCTAAGCCCCAAGCTCAACCCTGCTGCTCTAAATCCCGAAGCCCAAAGCCTGCTAGGAATCCTCGATACGTCTAGGACGTGGCTTCCCCAGAGCCCCTAAAGGATGCAACAAATGGAACTCCTTAGTGTTTAGGGGTTTAGGGTTTAGGGTTGTAGGTTTTTAGGGTTTAGGGTTTAGGTTGTGTTTTCAAGAGCTACCCTAACCCCTAAACCCCCAAACCCCTAAACCCTAAACCTCTAAACCCTAAACCCTAGACCCTAAATCCTAAACCCTAAACCCCTAAACCCTAAACCCTAAACTAGGAGCCGAGGCGGCTTATTTTGCTCACGATGTTTCGGCTTGCAGCGTTGCTGTACTTTGTGACCTGCATAGCCTGCAAAAACTGAAGCAGCTGACCAAGAGTGAGTGTCATGTTGCAAGAGTTTCAGCGGATTAGGGTCTAGGGTTTAGGGGTTTAGGGTTTGGGGGTTTAGGGTTTAGGGGTTAATAAGTTTCATCAATGTCCTCACTACTCCGAAGCGATCCTCAAGCTCTTCTGAGATTTGCCTTTAGGTTTAGGGCTTAGAAGGTATACTTCCTGAGAACCTACGGGTAAATCTGATCAGCCATGGACCCTCTTTACGATGTGCAGCATGGCTCGCCCGGGACCTGCCTTCAGGGCTTTGAGGGTATAGGGGCGTCGGGTTAAATGCTGCTTTGGTCATAGGCTACATAGTTTTTTTTTGGTTCAGGGCGTGGGGCTGAGGGCTTAAGTGTTAGGTTTAGGCCTCAGGGTTTAGGTTTGGGGCCTCAGCGTGTAGGATTTAGGGTTTGGGGCTTAGGCGCGCTTTCAGGACGTTGGTTCACGGTGGCACCGCATGATGTAGAAGCAGCAGTAGGACTGCCTATGATGTTAGGCAACACTAGGCACGGTGTTGATGATGCCTAAATGCTCGCAGCATATGGCCGGATTTTTGGGTGGAGTCCTAAAACATGGGTCAGATGTGACTGGGGTATGCTAAGGAAGGGCACGTATGAAACGGAAAGAGCTGTAGGAAGGGAGAGAGAGAGAGAGAGAGACTAAGACGGGGTTTGGTCCAGTGATGGTTTTCAAAACTACCCATACTTTTGGGGGGACCTAAGGAGCTAGGGAGAATCTATATCAATGTAATAAGGGGAGCTAAAGAGCCCAGGAATCTCCAAGACCATGGGGGAGTCAAGTTGATAGAGCCCAAAATGAGAGAGAGTTGTTGTTTGGGGTTTGTATGGCTAGGATTCTATGAATTTCCTGAAGAATATTGCTGAGTGTCCACTTGGGTTAGCCAGAATACAAACCATGCCCAGAGAGTCCAAGTACCCAATAATTAGGTACTTGGGTTTATAGGCCCCCTTAGTAGATAGAATATGGCTTTGGGTATATTATAATAAGATCCCCATATACCCCATATTCTATCTACTTAAGGGGGACTGTAGCGTAATAGTAATTATAGTACAGGTTTTGGGTCAGTAGATGATTTTTAGCTACTTGGACCCTTGGGGATGGGTACGTGCTCCTGAAACCAGCCCTCTGCCAGCACCATGTGACTACCGCGGTAGTATGGGACGGCTACTTGAATAATCCTTAACCTAGAACACCAAGACCAGAGACTGCTGCAACTTCACCACAGCTGCGAGCTTAACATCAAGTCTCAATCCTAGCTTTCATACTCCTGAAGCTATGGTCTAAACTCCTAGTATCCCCCTTACTAACTCCTATAAACTACCCCTGTATAAGCCCGCATATAACCCCCCTTGAAGCTGTTTCGACCCTAAACCCAATCCCCTGTATAACCCCCTTTTTACTCCTGTACACATTGCTGCGCAGCATACCGGTCCCGAGCTCCCTAAACCGTGAACCCTACACCCCCACACTCTAAAACCCTGAACCCACACAACGTATATCCCCTTTAAGTAGATATAGAGTTTGGGTGGGGATCTTATTATAATATACCCAAAGCCATTTTAAAAAATCCCAAGCCCCTAGATTTGCGCACGGCTGAGGTTTTTAACGCCTTCTGCAGAGCTGCAGTCGTCTGGGGACCCCGGGCCTCTTGGGAATGGGCTTCAGGAAATGAGGTTTTGGGTCTAGGGTCTTAGGGTTTAGGGAATGGGGTCTCAAAAGAACAGGCTTCTTCCTGCGGAGCCCTATATTAAGACTGGGCCAATACCCTAAACCCTAAACCCAACAACACCTCGCTGTCACAGATTCAACGCGTAGCAGGATTCCGGGTCGGTTGACACCATTGCCGGCTTTAGGATTTGTGCCGCTGGCTCCAGAGTAACGGTTTAGGGTTTAGTTTTCAGAGCTAGGTTAACGTGGAACCTGAACATCTGCCATCTCTTGCAACGAGGCCCCTGTGGCAAACTAATGATGGACGAAATCCTGCATGAGCGAAGCTAAACCCTAAACCCCAAACCCTAAACCCTAAACCCTTAGGGCCATATCTCAAGGGTTTAGGTCTAAAGGTTGCTGCAGGATTCGCCTATGTGAGCTAGAGCCCTTAATAAGCCCTGTAATGGTCCCCTGTATCTACCTTCTTAAGGAGTTCAGACCCCAAACCATGAATCACAGACCACCCTCTCTACGGAGTTTAGACCCTTAACTCTAAACCCTAGATAACCCTTTCAGAAGTTTAGACTCTGGCTCACGTGGTTCCATGTTTCCTTGAGGCGGGGAGTCTTAAAAGCCAGGGGAGATTTTGTGTAATTAAGAACGCGGCTTAGGGTTTGGGGTTTATGAGGATTTAGGGTTTAGGGTTCATGAGGATTTAGGGTTAAGGGTTCATGAGGATGTCTCAAAAGACCGACTCCCTTCACTGTCAGGAACAGCCTGCTACAGCCCAGTTGAAGATGTGCGGATTACCTGGAGCCTGCTGGAATTTGTAACCCAACTGTTTATCCATACTTGGGGGACTTACAGGACCTCCAATGTGGGTCTGAACTGCAGTTGTGGTCATAGTTAGAAAGCCCCTCCAAGGAAATTCCCATGCTCCTACACCCCTTGCTTTTGTTTAGAGCTTTGCTGCCCTGATCAACCAGCGTTCACAAGGACAGTGACCTGGCCCTTTTTTGCGTTCCACGTTCGTGTGATGAAGGGTGAATCCGGAACCTTCAGCCCCAGATCTACCGTAGAAGCCTACATACAGACAAAATTGCCTATATGATGGTCCTAGATTCCCTGTTTACATTTCGGTATAGGTTACTCAAGAGATGTCGAAACAAAATTGACAAATTCAAGCTTCTACATGAAATCCTAAACCATACACTCCACACCCTCAACCCCAAGCCGGATTTTGCCCTTCTGGAAGGACTCTTGCCGAATCCCTGGCGCAACAGACATCCGGAGGCTAATGAGATTGAAGGCGCGCCGTATTTCCCGAAATCTTAAGGAGGAGTGGGCAAGCGATTGTAAGGGTATTTCTGGGTGGCAGGTATCCACTCCCCGATTCCTCATTCCCCCTGACAGCAGCACGGGTAAGTCGGATCACACACGTCGGGCAGTTTAGAGAGTTTGGTGGTCAGGGCGTATAGGGTGTAGGGCTTAGGATGTACAGCCATGGTCGGAATTTTGAAGAGGGGTTACAACAGGATTCTTGTGAGTAGGGTCTGATACTCCACTATCCTATACCTCACCCTAAACCCTAAGCCCTTAACCCTTAACTTTTAAACAAGCCTATATAGCTCGTAAATAGCCCCAGTCCCGGGTGACGGTTTGGAGCTTGTGCCTTGCGCGAGGCCGAGCAGGAGCAGCGACTGAAGTCCGTCACAGCGCGAGTGAAGCTTCGGGTCTTCAGAAGACGGGTAGTATTTTATTTGGGGATACTATGGTACCCATTATAGAGTAAGATTATATCCTCCTTTTGAATTATAGTATTCTATATAAGGAACATTATCTTACTAGTTTCAACCACAAAAAAAACGCTACTCAGATGGGTTTGGGTCCAGGGATGATTCTAGGCTGAAGGATGTAGGGTTCTAGGGATGCCCTTGAGGCTTGTACAGTTTGTTGAGAGACTTGGAAATGAGGTAAGCAACCGGTTTGGGGGCGGGGCCGTGCCGGATGGATCAGTTTTTAAGGTGTTCAGTTTGCGCGAGGGGTTTAAGGCCTGGGGCTCAGTCAGGGAGGTGGGCTTAGGGGCAGGTATCTTACTCTGGATCTTGGGCTTAGGGTGTGGCTTGGGGATGAGGGGTCGTCGCTTGGGCTTTGGGGGTTTAGAGCAGAGGTTTTAGGGCTCAGGGTGTGGGATGACTTCACGACGGACACTGTGTTCTAGCGAGCAGGTAGGAAAAGTCCTTTGGCAGCTTACGACCCGGGTCTAGGGTTTAGGGGCCTACCTTCCTTGCAGGTTTGTATTCTGGGTGAAGATGGCAGCGCAGCAAACTTGCTTCAGTTTTCGCTGCCTGGCATTCCCGCATGGGGCGTCACATGATCCATATACATATGTACCTTGGGTCCTTAGGTCCCTCAGGACCCCGGTTCTTGAGAACGCCCCAGACCAGACAGGCACAGACTATACAGCCTTGCGGCAATAAAGCCAGAAAGATGTGATATCCGTCACACACTGTCGAAGAGTATGGGTGTAGGGTGTAGGATAACAGTAGAAAGGCTCATAGCCAGAAGTTTGTGTGGCAGTCGTGGCAACTAGCGTGAGAAGTGGTGTGGACCTTTCAACTGGCTTTAGTGGCTATGGTCCTTTGGGCATCCTGTCATTACAGTAGCTGCTTTTGTACAGGAAGTCATAGGGTTAGGGTTTAGGGATTTCAAACCTACCCTCGCTAATGGCACCCCATTTCGGGCACGCCAGGGCCATGTCGAGAAAATTACGGAACCCGCATCCTGACCCTTAAGCTGGAGTTTTTGGGATCCGCATACATTTCTGGGGTCCCAAACTCTCAAACCCCCAGACCTTAATTCCAAAGATCAACCCCCTAAATCCTCAACCCTATACCCTATACCCTATACCCCCACACACTCTCTCTCTCTCTCTCTGCCTCTCTGCCTCTGTCTCATTCTATCTTCTATCTCTACCCTACACCCCAAGCCCCATAAATTCCCGAACACCTGCGTGGAAGCTGAGGCTTCTGAACTTGCAGGAAGACCAGGCGTGGAAGGACCGAGATGCCAAATGGAACTCCTTAAGGTCAGTGGTTAACCTTCTAAAGGGGGGGTAATTTATAGCCCAAGTCATAAGAGCTTCGAACTAGATTTAGGTTGGGTAGGGGGGCCCTAAAGGAATACAAGAAACTTAAGTCCAGGGCTCCAAAGGTGAAGTTAAAGGAAGGTGGGGCTCAGGGTTTAGGGTTTAGGGTCTAGGATTTAGGATATAGGGTGCAGGGTATAGGGTTCAGGGTTTACGGTTTTGGGTTTAAGGTTTGAGGTTTAGGGCTCAGGGTTAGGGTCTAGGTTTAAGGAAGGTGGGGTATGAGAAATCAGCCCCCGACGTGATAGAGTCTACAATATAGGGATCCTTTAGCCCACCTAGCTTCTTCCCCTTTTTTTGGCCCCATGATGAAGACCTAAGCCCTAACGCTCGGAGTTTGTTGGGTTTTCTGAGCTGCGGATGTTCGCATGTGATGCGAAACCCTAAACCCCAAACCTATTGGGCTCGAAGGCCTGTGGATTCCAACAGCACAGTATTAGTCTTTGGCGTACCTCGGGCCTGATTGAAATTCAGGGAGAGTAGAGTTCAGAGGGTCAGTCAACCCTAAACCCTCAGCCCTGGACCCTAAAGCCTAAACCCTAAACCCATAAGGGTGTGAGGATTAAGTTTAGCCATGAGCTGCGAGGGGAAGGGTTTGGGGTGACCTCTATGGCATCAGCTATGTAGAAGCCTTGTTTTGGGGATTCTTATGGGGTTTAGGGTAAAGATCCGCTCTCAGATTTCCGCAAACCCTAAAGTTTAGGGCCTCAGCCCTAAACCGCGTGAGCACGGGTCGGAGGACTCCGACTGCACCGGGCCTTGCAACTCATGGACGAGTTCTTTGAGTATTGGTCCCTCCCAACTCCCAACTTGGTTACACCACCAAAGAAGCAGTACTCATTCAATCTAGGGTTTAGGGTTTAGGGTCTGAGTGTTTTTTAGATAGCCCCTATGCAATCCTTACGGGCGGACACCTTCCCATAATCTCCTCATGACTTCTATGTACCCCTAAAGCCTCCAAGGTCCCTTTAGGGAGGGGAGACCTTTTCCAGGATGCTTCAAACACCTGAGCCCCAAACCCTAAACCCTAAGCCTTGACCCGAAATTAGTTCAAACCCCTAAGCCCTCGATCCTAGACCCTAAACCCCTGCACCTAGTATACCCCAAAACCCTAAACCCTAAACCCTAAGCCCTAAACCCTAAACCCTAACCCCTAAACCCTAAACCATTAACCCTTAACCCTAAACCCCATTAACCTGACCACTTTTCCCTCTTTTCAGGATGTAAAGACTTTTCGACAGCGAGGTAATCAGGCCGCGGTGCGCATCAGGTCTTGGTGACTTGAGTTTTAGGGTTTAGGGTTTAGGGTTTAGGGGTTTAGGGTTTAGGGTTTAGGGGTTTAGGGGTTTAGGGTTTAGGGGTTTAGGGTTTAGGGTACTTGTATTCCCCCTAACAATGGAGAATCAAATGGAAAAGAAAATGGAAAATGAAATGGAAACCCCAGGTCCCTTTAAGGGGGTATATGGGGATATTGCCCCCTAATAATGGAGAATCAAATGGAAAACAAAATGGAAAATGAAATGGATTGAAGGGGTCTATAGGGATATTACGCCCACTAATGGAGAATCAAATGGAAACGAAAATGGAAAATGAAATGGAAACTGGGATTATATATAGGGGATTATATAGCCTAGGGTTTGGGGTTTGGGGTTGACGGCAGATCTTTGAAATGTGTGGAGGTTTCCAAAAAATTAGGCGTGGGGCCCCGTACAGAAGGGTAGGGGTATTGAGGGGCATAGAAGCGGACCCAAGTTCCGGGAAACTCCTTCATGTCTGGAGAACCCATGGTTGCAATCACGGCTCCGGGCGCAGGATTCTGATGAGGATGTAGGGCTTACGGTCTCCTTTTCAGTGGTCATGACTTTGTAAGCTTTAGGATTGGCATCAGGGTAGGGTGATGAATGTTGTAGAGAGAAGTTCCAGCGAATTACTTAGTGATCACACGTTTGGACAGTGAAGGAGCCAAGAGCCCCATGGTAAACCCTGAGCCTTCAATCGAACCCTTAACTCCCATCGAACTCAACGACTTTGCATATTCACTTTGACAAGCCCTTGACTTCATGAAGTGGCGACCCCTAAACCCTAAACCTTAAACTAAACTATAAACTTAAACCCTAAACCCTAAGCCCCGTTTTGCTGGCTTGTTATTGGCCTCAAACGGTGACCGCTTTCCGCAACACTTACCTACCACCCTAAACCCTCAACCACACCTTATGCAAGCTATACCCAAAGGGTCCTTTAGCTCTATAGGGTTAGGGTTTAAGGTTTAGGATTTAGGGTTTAAGGGTTGGGCGTTAGGGGTTAGGGTCTTGGGATAAAGAGCCCCAAGGGTCCATGTAGATCTAGAGTAGACACCTGGGCCCTAAAGTAATTATAAAGGAACACCTTCGGACCAAGAGTAGATGGTGGTTTCCGAAAAACAGAGGCCCCAATGTAGACCCCAAAACAGGTACCCCTACTTCTGGGAAACCCCCAAAATGATCAGAACCCTAAACTCTAAACCCTGTATAACCCCTTCAAGGAGTTTAGACTAAACCCTAAACCCTAAACCCTAAACCGCTCACATGGGCCCTTTGGGAGAGCAAGGCAGATGCTGCGGAATGGCAACGACAAGTACGGAAGGCCTGGTGGCATCAAGTTCAAGTTTAGGGTTTAGGGTTTAGGGTTTAGGGTTCAGGGTTTAGGGTTTAGGGTTTAGGCTGGGCTTCCTGGGTTGCTGTTCAGGAAATTAAATCAAGTTACGGTACTGGGTATATGTATGGGGGTTTCCCAAAATTAGGGGTACCATTTTGGGGATCCCCATAATAAGGACTATAGTATTTTGGGGTCTATATTGGGGTCCCCTTATTTTGGGAAACTACCATATATATATATATATGTAGTACTCGATATAGTTCCTGCATTATAGTAGGTTAAATTAAGGTCCTTGACAGCAACCCAGATCCTGGAAGCCCTAAACCCTAAACCCCAAACGACTCCATGTATGGGGGCCCGATATTCAGAGAACATATTGGGCCCTTTGGAGCCTCAGGGGCCCTCAACTCTAAATCCTTGTGTGCAAAGCCTTAGGAGGAACAACGCCAGCTTCAACATGATCTCCAGGAGTACCATGAGGCTGGGTCTAGGGCTTCGAGGGTAGATTCGAAAAGCCTGGGGTTGGGTGAGCTCACAATGTACGTGCGTATGTACGTATGTCTGTAGGTATGTAACTTGTTTTTTAAATGTTTTATTGCATGTATGTGTGTACGTACGTACGTACGTACGTCTTGATTGATTGCTTGATTGATTGGTTGATTGACTCATCATTTGGTTGTTTGATTGTTTGATTGATTGATTGATTGATTGATTGATTGATTGATTGGATGGATGGATGGATGGATGGATGGATGGATGGATGTACGTGGGTACTTACATATGTATTTATGTATGTCTGTATGTATGTATGTATGTATACATGTCCACGCATGCATTGTTTTAGTGCAGGTCTGTCTGGCAGTATGCATGTCAGTACTATTTTTCTCTATGTATTTCCAGTTCTGGGCTTACAGATTTTGCTGTGCATAGAAATTGGAGGCGCTGCAGGGTTAGGGCTCGTGTGCATGTGGAGTTCAGCAATGCCATTAACAGTTTCGAGCGATGGGTTGCAAAGGACATCATAGGTTTTACGAGGGCATGACCCTTCAACAAATCTGTGATGATTTAGGTTTGCGGATAGCTTTGGGTGTATGCGGTCTAGGTGGATCGTAGGGCAAAGACGGAGTTTCAGGCGATATTCTTGGATGTGTCCATTACCCCTGTCTTGCGGCCTCCTTACTATGCTCCTAGATTTGAAAACATTTTGTTGAGCATGCATGCAGCCTTAGCTGCCATTACATGATCTCACGATCCGCGCAGATTCGAAGTTTAGGAGATTCAAGTTCTTCAGCTCTTCGCATGCTATTCGCAAAGCATAGCATCCATTACTCTAGATTAGACACGGGTCCGGGTTAGCCGGCCCCAGGGATCTTAATCTAAACTCCTGATCTCCCCCTATATAAGCCCTGTAGTGGTCCCCTATATGACATATTATAACTCCTTTAAGAAGTTTAGACTAGACTATGGCTCATATAGGCTGATGGAAGTCAAGCCTGGGGCCGGGATAACACTGAGAGAGGCCCAAACGCCATGAGGCCGGTCGTAAGTAGCCCAACTACACTTCGATGTACCACCATAAGCCACCGCAGTATACTGGGTCGCTGTGAAGAAACATGATTTATGGTACTTTATTGGGGAACCCAATTACTTACGATATATATATATATATAGACACCCATTATGGCAACTTAATCTAAATGCCTTAAATTAACAGCAACCCAGTATAGGGTGCTTGTACGTAACCTGACTTGCTAATTTGGTGGTTGTTGCTTGTTGGCTTTAGAGGGGATCATTGCGTGATCTGGAACATTCAGAGCTTTCCGCACCATGCTTGTCAGCTTTTACAGTTTTCTGTGGTGGGAAGACCTCAGTTGAAGAAAAGGTTGAATTCTGAAAGGATGCAGAAGGATCCTGCTTTCTATTGCCATCTGCTGTTATATCCGTCTCTTCTCATACCGATTGATATTGGGAAGCAGAAGGCCATACGCCAGCTGTCATGAGCTGGGGCCACGAAGACCTTCAATTCTGCTCACACTTGCAGCTGCTCACTGGTTACTACCGGACGCTGGACCTTCTTACTGGCGTTTGCGGGCAACAAGTATCAGAATTCCCGTTTCTCTGATGAACAACTGAGAAGTACCACAAACTTGCCACCCACTTTCAGTCTTGTAACTTGCACTACATGAGCCTAAATAAATACCAATACCATTTTGAGGTCCGTTTTAGGTACCGCAGACCATAGCTATATAAGGAATATGGAACCACAATATTGGTAATTTAATTATTGAAGCCCCTTCAGTAGACTTTCATCCAGGCTCTTTTCGTTCCAAACTGCTCGCGTTTGTTGCTGTGCAGGACCTACCGGGGCTGCACAGCTGTAAGCAACCAAAGTTGACAGAGCTGACGCCTCAGATTTGACCCATCATTTGTTGGTTGCTGAACGTTCTTGGGTACATGAATTTCTCTGCTCCTCAACTAGATCCCATTGCTCCAGGACGTGTCCTCACGAAAAGGTTCCTTTTGCCTATGCGATCCGCATGCAACAAAACCGGCGGCCACAATCTTGCCCATAATCAACGAAGCTGATTGTACTGTCAATGCCGTTGCAATGAAACTGTCAAGAAACAGAAGTACAATGCAGCCAAGGCCATGATCATAGGAATCAGCAACATTGTAACACAAAAGTCGCCATTCATCTGTCAGCTTCTGATATTGTTTGTACACTTTGGCAGCTCATGAGAAGCAGCGGAAGTTGCATTAACAGCCAGCTGTGACGCTGGGACGTGTTTCTTTCTTGTTCTTGCAGCTTTTACAGGACCGCAGTGCCATGAACGAAGCCCAGCAGAAAAGACAGGAACAGATGAATGCAGAAAACAAGAAGGCAACATGCTCAGCCTAGTGTGCTCTTTGCTTGAAACTGTTGTTGTCAAGACATGAGTCGAAGGGTTGTTTGCGAAGTTTGGGAGTCAGTAATCTTGTGCTACCAGCATTAGTCGTTTTGCACTGGTGGTCTCTAGCGTTCTGACCACCAGAGGCTTTTTGCCGCGTAGCAGGCCCACGGCGCTTATGTAAAGGGCACCTCTACGAGGTTCGCCATGCCCGACCATGAGTGTTTAGGTATGCAAAACAAAGTCAGTTTGTAGTATATGAGGAGCTAACAAACCAAGAGAAATCATTGAGAAAGAGCCATCGATACTTGTGCTACAAAGGGGTGTGAGCGATACATCGCGTATTGAGAGTCAGGAGCGCGATACGCTGGAGTGCCAATCAGGCTCACTCTTTCTTGCCAGCACGCTTGCCTCAACATAAGCCCCATGGTTCTCTCACTTTGGGTCAGGCTAAGGGCTCAGAAGATGCATGGATACTGCAGATACTTTCGAGGTGGGTTCTTAGGCTCTGAGCTGTGCAGACAGCGAAGACGCTTGTTTTGAATGTGACGCATAAAATCATCAAAGCCTCCTGTAGGAGCCACCAAACATCTTTGCTACTCCGCACATGTTGCACAGTGGCCCGTACTGTGAACATATATGGTAGTTTCCATACATAGGGGGACCTCAATGTAGACCTCAAGAAATTACAGACCCCCAGAAAGGCACCCTTAATTTTGGGAAACCTCCATATACCTCTACAAAAACTTGAAAGTGAATTCTGAGCCCAGCCTCTTACGACAACCCTTGATCCCGCCTACTTCTGGTGCTCTGTACTCCAAGAATGCCAGGGCGAGCATGCCGAAATTGCCTTGCAAGCATGTTGAGCTGCCAAGAAAGTCATGGATTCGGTGCAGGGTTGATGAATGAATGGGTTCCACAGCATTTTCTGGTCGGATGAGGGTGAAAATAGCCTAACAAAGATGGTCGCCCAGTCCGTGAATACTTGATTTGAGGAGACGCTCAGGTGCGAGTTTTGTATCTGAACCACGCTGGCTGGAAAGACGATACTTTCCTGATCCAGACCCTCATCAAGAAATTACATTCTATGGATATTGGCTAAGAGGGTACTGCGAAAGTGTTGCTATTCTTACTGCTATCATCCTCGCTGTTAGTGAAGATTCTTGTCGCTACCTTTTCCTGCAAGCATTCCTGCTACGAGCTTCGCTGTTGTCCTGCTCCCATGCTGGGTATCCATCTCACTTGTTCAAACCGGCAAAGCAGTGCAACTACCGTCGCTTCAAAAAATGGCGACTTCTATAAATACTTCCCAGGACTAGAACAGGAAGATGCCCAATAAGTTCAGGTTCTCAAATGGCGTCTGAAGCCCCCTGAGCCTGAACCTTGAAAAAAGGAGCTACAAAAAATGAAGTCCCCAACCTGGAACACAGAAACCCTCAACTGCTCACCGGCAGGAGAGCCCTGAACTTGCAGCAGGCGGCAGCAGTGGAAGCTGAAGCATACAATGCAAAACTCCTTTGCAGGCCAGGATTTGACGAGCAGGCAGCCTACACATTGACATCTGCTTCAATGGGAGAGGTTTGTGTTTAGGGTTCAGGGTGTCTGGAGCGGACAGCGTGACTGTTCGTGCGCGGCTTGACTCACTCTCGCAAATTCGTGAACTACATGGCCTACATGCGTCACTGGATGTTAAAATCCTTCAGGATAAACTTGATGACATACAGCAGGTAGATCGAGAAGAAGCCGCCTGCTGCAGGTGGGACTCCACTGCGCTCATGGAACCGATCGCAGCAGCCACAAGATGTATAACTGCTCTATATGGCTTGGAAGAAAGCTTCAGACCCCAAGGCTCAGCAGGCTTGTCCGATGGCACCTTGTTGGAAGGACGGCTTCCCTAGGCACACATCTCTTGCTCGACAATTAATCCTTCAACAGCCATAGTTATGATTGTGACGACTTTTCCTGGGCGTTACGGCAATCTGGGTCCGAGTATC
This sequence comes from Symbiodinium pilosum, assembly GCA_905231905.1. Taxonomy (NCBI): domain Eukaryota; class Dinophyceae; order Suessiales; family Symbiodiniaceae; genus Symbiodinium; species Symbiodinium pilosum. The sequence continues at coordinate 64,343 of CAJNIZ010019724.1, read as the reverse complement.
ATCAAAAGGACGATGGGCCTGAAGCCTCTCAGCCAGAAACATAGACCCAACAGGCCTCCCGTTGCCACTCCTAGGAAGGCCTCCTCCCTGAAGGGGAAAGGAACTTTCACCTGAGCCAATAGACCCACAGCTGGGTTTGCTAAGGTTGAGGATTTTGGGTTTAGGGCTTAGGGTGTGCGGCCTCAGGGTTCAGGGTACAGGACATTGTATGACCCACAGTTGAGCTTGCTAAGATTTAGGGGTTCGGGTGTGGGGTTTAGGGTTTAGACACGCGCCGGGTTTCGGGTTTAGACTTCAGGGTGACAGGACATTGTATCTTAACAGGGTAAGAGCTGCGAGGCGATGCTAATTTGCCCCGGCCTGCAGGTTTCGGCATTCCATAAGATTACTAATAATAATGGTAAAAAATAACAATATTGTTAATGATAATCACATAACATGAGTAATGATAATATTAATACGAATATCATTAATGATCATGAAAGAATACTAATATGAATGCTAATAATAAAAAAAGTATGGAGAATACGTTTAGTAATATTAATATAACTAGGAGCAAGTATAACTTAATAATAGGTAATCACCAGAAGAATCGGAAAAGGACGCTGCTCACGCTATTGACAGAAAAAGACTGGCAAGTAAATACTGGATGTTCGGGTCCTTTTTGAAGCAATCTTAGACTCAGGGTTGTAGGTATGTTCAGGCTTTGATTTGAAGCTACGGGTTGTGTTGCGGCAAGCCCTTATTGAAACCTGGCATAGAGTAGATGGCTTCCGTAATTGCAATGAGTCCATACCCAAAGTATGCTGAGGAACACGCCTTTTCGAGACTTTTTTTCTGACAAGGCCATCAGGCACGAATCGCGATTAGGCCGGCTAGCCACTGGCACATAGGGATACTGTTACTACATACCATACCCTCTACTGTACGTTCTGCTTGTCGGGTCAAGAAGTTTGAGGACCCTTGGCTCTACTTGGATGGGGAAGCCGTTATCTTAACCATACGGGTAACGGTAACGAGCAAGATCCAAGTGGCAGAGATTGCCAGGAAGTAGCAGGAGTACAGCAGGAGTCCTCCGTAATGAAGCCAGCAGCAATACCAGACATCATGAAAGCAGTCTAGAATAGTCTAGAAGTATGGCGACGCACGAGCACATTGGGTTCCAAACACTGTCTTCTAGATGTACCTCCTTTGGGTCCTTCGCTTGTGAGGCACTAAACAGACAGCTACAAGCAGACATCTTTGCCGAAAGACAGCTGCATGATGCTCCCCTGCCGAAAGAATTGATTGCCATGCTCCATTCATTCTTGGCATTAACTGTTTCTGCAAAAATTTGTCTGATTCCTTGTCATCATACTCTTACAGCGCCCAGTCCTGAAACAGCAAGCGACAAGTCCAGTGGGGATCCCCTCTCCACGAGGCCCCAGTGACCTGGCAAGGCTGTGCAAGCAAGGCCTCCAGTTTTGAGTCGATCCATTTGGGAAAGCTTGCAGATTTTGAAGGCGCGGCCTCATTGCGCATACTCGATTGGCACAGTGCTTGCCTTATGTATAACTTTTGGTAATGATGCAGGCAGCATTTTGGCTGCAAAGGACTGGCAGGGCCCGCGGAAGAGAAAGGCACATCCATAAAATTCGCTACATGTGAGAATGCGGATTGGATTGTGATGCTCCGCCTGTACTCAATTTCCAGAGTGAGTTGTCTTGTCATACTGCTCCTGTGCTTTTGAACTTGGTTTTGCCCCACGCCAACCTTGAGTCCTTACATGGTCTTGCTTGAGCAGATTCGTTATTGCCTACTGTAACATGCTGACAGGAGCTATACTCTGAATTCCCAGTATCCCCCGTATTCCCCCTCCTACAGTCCCTTATAGACCGCCTCTTTAAGGAGTTTAGACTATAGCTCACATGAAGGGTCCATCATGTCGATTGGTTGGGAGCCACCACTTGCTGCATATTAACATGAGGGTGGAGGGTAGAGGGTTTAGGGGTTCAGGGTTTAGGGTGACATGCCAAAGAGCATCACAAGCCCGGGCTGGCCTTACTTATATCCTGACTTACTTACTTGCAAGGAATCAGGACATAGAATCCCTACATAATTCGTATATTATATATATATATCAATACTCTCTACTAAAAACCAGTATGTTTATTAAAGCAGCTCTACAAACGACTGACATCCTTCTTGCTTCTGAATGCCCAGCTGCAGGACCACACTGAGCTTCCGGCTGAGGATATGGCCGTAAGGGCTCTTGAAGACCGTCACCTTAATGGCTGCCAGGAGAAGAAGCTGCCCAGCAACATCAGCTAAGGGGGAGGCCTACGCATGGAAAGATGGGAAGGGACACCACAAGCAAGGAGGAGGACATGAAATGAGTGAAAGAACGAAAAGATAGCGAGCAAGGAAGCCAGACAGACGCCAAGAGCCGAAGGACGAAGAGAGGGAGAGAGATCGTAAGGGAAGCAAGCGGGGACAGCGAGGCAACATGCTTTCTCTTCTTGGGCGAGTAGGAAATAACCACACGCAATAGCATGAAGAGTTTAGATGTCCCAGCAGTGCTTCGGCCGTAGCCTCGAGATTGCTATATGGTTGAACAAAAGGTCTGAGACACGGAAATTGTTAACGTTACCTGCTGCCAAACGAACACCCGCTCGCTCATGTGGGACTGACTGGCAAACCTAATTTCTGTGTGCGGTTGCATGTCGGGGCACGCAGTTCCCACCTGTCCAGGAGCTACTGCAGGACGGCTGGTAAAACGGATCGTCCATCTTATTCTCGACATAGAAAGCATATGCCTTGGCTGCTGGAACGGCTTTGCCCTGCAAAGGGCTCCAATACAGGATCAGTGGGGTATGTGCCAAACAAAAAGGAGCCATGCGATTAAACATAGGAGTGCAATAGAACCCCATGACTGTGGGAGCAACATGTCTTGCCACACTCTCAAATACCACTGAAGCTTACATGGGCTGCTTATGATGCGTGCTTGCGTCCTGGATTTCGGAGGCCCCACGTGCAGCAGCAAGCATGGACAAAAAACGCTCTTGCCTCTAGCCTGTTCCCGTGCGCAAGCTGAATCCTACATGAATTCTCTTGCCTTGCAAGGAAACTCACGATGTTCAGCTTTCATTCACTTCCTCCGTGCACCTACACACAGCCGGAAGCTCGTGTGAAACGCTCGGTGGGTCTGGCTGCACTCAACTAGAAGGTCTGCGAAACTCAGACGTAGCTAATTCTCAATATGGAAAATACTGCCAACGAACTTTCAACTGGTCCCCTAGCCACTGTGATAGATCCCAACAAACCAGGTTGCAGATATCAGGATGCCAAATATGGCAACGAGCTGGACTTTTTTCCGCCTCTTCCTTGGCATTCACATGTAGGCGCTGTTTGGGTTCCTAGCCGGGAGATGTTTAAAAAGCCTGCGCTTATGCGGGGGCAATTTCTGGGCCTGGTCTAGGAAAATTCCTGTCCCAGCTAAACAGCAGCCTCACACTGCTCATCATGGAGCTGCCAGTTGTTAATGAGTAACCTCACACTACACTACCACGTTGAAAGAAAGCTGCTCGTTGTCATGTGCAATATATCTATGAACCCTTCCCACCAAACCATTTCAGCCAAGATTCATTGGTCAAGCTAAGGCTGCTCAACAGTGCAGCCCTGAAAATCTCGCAAGTAAGTTGTAAGGAGGAAGAAGCCAATTGAATTTGAGCCATGCAGCTGCGGGGATTTGCAGGGCACAGAACTCGCTCAGTCGGACAGGCAGCAGGCTTGCACCCTGCTCCACTTCTATGATCCGAGCGATGCTGTCAGTATGTGGGCTGCCGGGATTCTTGGGTGGCTCATGCCGCACGGATGCCGCCACAACTGGTTTGGGATAAGAAGGACGGCAGCCTGCAAGAAGGACATGCCCTGAAGTCAGCGTAGGCGGTCTTGAGCTGTTGTTAGTACTGCCGGTGCCTTGACGTTAGGGGTACTGGATGGCTTGCTTGCAAAAAGGACGTGATCGGTCCAGCAACTGAGTTCAGCCCTGACATCATGCAAATGCCAACGTGGTACACCTCTTCCATACCACTCACCTAGTTTTGCAAGAATACTACCCATGCTACCCCTAAATAATCCCTAAATACACCAATGGAACCCCTATAGTGTCCCTGCAATGAAGCTAGCCGAAGGCTGTACGGGTCAAGTTGCCGGTGGGCTGAGACATGGCTTCTATTTCCAGGAACACCACAACAAACAGCAATAGCAATAGTAATAGTAATAGTAATAGAAATTGGAATAGCAATAGTAATGGTGATAGTAATAGAAATAGGAATAGTAATGGTAATAGTACTTGCGATAGTAGTAGTAATAGTTATTGGTAATCAGTAATTAGTAGTTAGTAAGAGTAATACTAATACTATTGAAAATTAACTGTGCAAGTAACAATAGCAAAGTAAACAGTAACGCAACGCATGCTGTGTCCTAACAACCTCTGGATCGTCCCGTGGCCAATCCTGACCACATAGTTCTTGTGACCCTTATAGCTGCCTTGGTTGCCCGACCTCTAGCTCCGATGGCTGCTACTGCTGAATGCTACCACCTCTACCTGCCCTGAAGCCCCGGAAAAATCACATGTGTGGCAAGCTGCCTAAACCTCAAACCCTAAACCTTAAATCAAAAACCATCTTAAGACTCCTTTGGCTCACCTTTTGGGAACCCTTTCCCCCCAGATCTTCCCCAAAATCCCCAACACTGCAGAGTACTTACTGCTCCCCTGAGCATCAGGGAGACTTTAGGCGGATCCCCTACCATTTAATGGTGGCATAATAGGAATTAACAAGGACCCTAATATGATCACTATTATCCCTTATAGTCATTATTATAGCGTGGGGGGTCCACCTAACTAAGAGCATGAGTTTGAGGCACCAACGCAAGGTCTCCCAAGTCGTTGCGAGAAGCCTTTTTACAGCAAGCAGGATTTAATCAGAGTCAGAATACCCATGGTACCTAACAGTCATATGAAGCCTTGTCATAATAAAAATAATAATAGCAGTAACAGCAACTTAGCAGCAAGAATAGCAACAGTGATAAAACAAGCAGGTGAAAAGTTTCTAAGCTGTGCTACTCGAACTGCATGTTCCTGCGGCAAAGCAACATCAACCCCCACCCAGCCAAGTATCTCCTAGTAGCCAGGACTTGTGCTTGCAGGTAACGCCACAGCGGGATACCATCGCTATGACCTCCTATTCCTTATTGGGCTTTAATATAATTAATACAAAAGCAAAATCTGGATTCAGTGGGACAGAGGAGTATGCTTCTAGCGGAGGGGATTCGGGCTGTTCAGCAGCAACCGACGTACTCTGTAAGGGTGAGCAATGATGGGGGCCGCACCACGTCTTCCGCGCAATGCAAAACATAGATCACCAACAAACATCAGGAAAGAATGTTGAAAGGCATCCCTGAGATCAGGACATTCAGCTCCTCTATCCTGTCGCATGGCAGCCTGTCAAATCTGCAGATTTGACCGTTCGTGCTGTAAGCTGTTCTTCTACACAAGGTCTAGCAGCAGATGCTGGCAGGGAAGTGCAGAGAAACACCGCGAGCAAGAAATGAAAGCGTTTCCAACTCTCGTCTAGACCATCAATCCCCTTGCACTTGCAGAACAGGATTCGGGCATGGGGAAAGTAAACAAAGGGCCACTCACTTTCCGGAACTGCCCTAGACAACCCTGTCACGGGACCTACTTGCAGATCCTCTGTACTATTCGGGCTTCAATTGTTTCAATAATTCTTTCGCATACCACATATTGAACTCAAAGCAAAGAATGCTACCAAAAAACAACTCCAATCTTCAACCGCCAGCCTGTAGACCCAACCCCTACACCCACTATAGGCACTGAACTGACTCTGCAAGCTTCTAGGATGAATCCCAAACCTGAAGTTCACATACAATTGCCTCCACAAGACTCCTGTAGAATCCTCATCAGGGATCCCCATAATCCCTATATCGTTGAACACATTTGAGTTGTTATATGGTCTGTTTTACTGGATAGTACTCCCTACAAGGATCGCCATAATCCCTATATATCCCCAAGCATCCCTAGGAACCTCCATATTGACACTGCAACTTCCCGGGCTACAGTACACCCTGTAGGCAGGCGCACCCCTCCAGCAGCTCAAGGAGCTTGGGCAGGTTCAGCCGACTGTTGGCTAAGTTTAGCCTGAAACCCGAGAAAGGTGTTCACCCAGAGCCTCTTGTATAGCTCCTTCAGAAACTACGTAGGAGCCCTTGGGTAGGGTCGGGTCTAGTGGTCTTGGTTTGGGAGCAAGGTCTGTAGAGTTTGCGGGCCCAGGTTTTAGGAGTGTAGCATTTGAGGATGCGGGTAAAGGGGTTTAGGATTTGAAGATAGGGCTTGGGGTGTAGCATTTGGGGACATGGGTTTAGAGGTTTGAGGTCTATCGGGTGTAGGGGTGAAAGGATACAGTTAGAGTTTAGGGCTGTAGGGCCGAGTTGTGCTTACATTGAGGTGAGCAGGTGAGGTTTAAACGAAGGTCAGTGTTTGGAGACCTGGGGCTCTGTCGGGTTTTTGCATGCAACAGGAGCCACAAAGGTGAATAGAAGCAGCATATTTGTCCAGTTGTCCAGTCCTGGGGCTATCAAGCAGCTTGCCGGCTAGCGGGCGATATCACAGTTTTACAGCGAGGTTGAGAGCACCGTCATTGCAATCATCGCTCTTTTCGCCCCAGATGCAACAAGCATTGGCAAGCTGACAACTCATCAGTGCCAATCAGTTGGCCTAATGGTATTACTGAAGTAACAGAGCGACTTCAAGTTCATGTCGAAACAATGTGAGGGCCATCCTAGACTACACCAATGTCAAGTCTTCAGGGTGGTCACCTGCCTCTATGGCAAGAACAAGCATTTTAAAACAACCTCCCACTGCTCCTCGAGGGTATACTCCAAAGTTGCTGACCCTGAAAGCTCGAAAGAAAGTGGCACGCTTCTGAACTTGGGTGTGTCACCGTCGCGCAGGGGCATCAAGTTTTGGGATCCCACCCACCCACTTTGAGGTCCCTCCTTTTCATTCATGCCACCCCACCAAGAACTGGATGCAACAATCTCATGAAATCATGAAGGCCTTTTAGCATACTACGCTCCCTTATCATATGAGCGTCAAATGAGTGGGCTTCCCGCATACTTCTTTGAAACCATCATACATGCAGCGTTCCCTGTGCGAAGTCTGTACCAGAATCTAGATCATCATTACAACTCTGTGGTCTCAATCTGTGGACAAGTTCCTCTGTTAAAAAGGAAACCCAATGAATCCGCGCCCCAATCACAGGTGCAAAGCCTACCATGAAACCTAAAACCCTGGCATCTCCGCGGGAACGCCTGAGATTCCCAGAGCGCAGTGGCTGGGCTGCTGCCATCGGATCAGCGCGTGCAGCAGTGCATTTCGGCTCAAGGGTTTTCAGGGGTTCTCAGGGCTTACGGGTCCAGAATTGTGCGGTGATATATAGGGCTTGAGGTCTGAGATTTGAGGCCTAGGATGTTGGACTTCATGGTGGTTAGGGCAGTCTTTCAAGTTAAAGTATGGCAGCTGATCGTTTGCGCGAAGCGTTCCTCTAAATGATGCTAGGAAAAGCTTGGTAGTGTAGGGAATGAGGGAATATAGGGGTCTAAAATAGGGCTTATATAGGGATAGTGGAAAAGAAAACAGCTACTATTTAGGGTTTAGGGTTTAGGGTTAGGCTGGCTGGCCCAAGAGGAAAGTAAGCTCGGCTGGATAGTTTCCTACGGAGTCTGGCACACATGTTTCAATGTCAGCTACTGCTGCTGCTGCTGCTACTACTACTACTACTACTGATATAAGAGCATAACTTGAGGGAAAAAACTACCAAACTGTGGATAGTGGGTGTTGCAGGTAGTGTCTGCGAGACATGTTCTGGGGTGTTTGGAGTTGGTGAGACTTGCGATTGAGCCCATGCGTCAGCCCAGAAATCACTGGGTTCTGGGTTTAAGAAAGGGATCCGGAATCTGCCAAGATTCGGGTCCCTGAATAATGCCAAAAAACAAAGAACACTGACCACAACCCTTAGGGATTAGGGCTGACCCCTTCAAAGGCCGTGTGCTAGTCCAGAAACTTAAGCGGCGTCAGTCCTCCCTTGACGGATTGGGAGTAGGTTAACAATCAATCAGCCAAACCTCTGTGGGCCACGCCGCAACAGCAGAAACAAGCGCATACAGCTGAACCCTAAACCCTAAGCCCTAAAACCTTATACTTATAAACCCAAAACTTCCAAAACCCTAAAACCCTAAAACCTTGTACTTATAAAACACAAAAAATTCCAAAACCCTAAGACCCTAAACCGATGCTCTCTAAAAGCCTTTGGAGTGCCCATAATCCCTGGTCTCCTTTGTATGCAGTCTCGTCCCTTCAAGTATCCCGCCACTTATGTATGTGGGTGGTTGTCAAAATTATGGTCCCTTCTTGGGTACCCTAAATATTAGGTGCCGTATTATATTAGGGATCCAAAAAGGGACCATAATTTTGACATCCACCCATGTATGTAGGGCAAATGGCTGAAACGCTTACAGGGTTCTCTGCCACGTAAAGATACTGGAATATCACCCCAGTTCAGGTCGACATGCAAAATTCTGTGGCCAACACGCTCGACTCGGGAACCATCAGGGCAATGAAGATGTGCTGATTAATGGTGATGACCTTTAGAGCGCAATAGAATAGAACCCATAATCGTGGACGCATCAGCCAGGTAGAAGCATTTGGCGTCAGGCTCTATGGAGCCCAAGCCCCTAAATGTCTCCCATCACGCAAAGCTGCCGCTCTTACACCAATAGGCTTGAAAATCCTGCGGAAAGGTGTCAGTAGGGCTCTGAAATCCAGGTGCATAAAGATCGACCCTTCGGACGCGCGCACAAACGCATACATGCATGCACCCTGTTTCTTCTATGCGAGCAGCTTTCCCGGTGAAACAAAACTCCAAATTAGGCATTGGAGTCTCATGGATCTCGCTGATGCATACGGAGCACAGAACAAGCTCCGCAAAATCTTATCACTCCTTATGACACCTATGAAGATGCAGACCTTCCTGGGAAACAAATGATTAAACCAAATTGCTAACTATCTAGGGCAACCCTACGTGCTTATGTACCAGAAGGAAAAGTGGTTGCAGAACTCATAGGTCAAAGATGCTTACACGCCGTACATCTTGTGTTTTTGAACTTGACAGTCGCATGCATGCATTTACGGCCACCCTAGACGTCCCCAAGCCTCAGGCTTCAACAAAATCGTAGTGGTGGAGATGTCTGGATCTTGCTTGTCTAGGTATTGTATCATATCCTGGCTTGCAGCGGGCGCCTATGTTGAAAAAAATAAATATGTGACATAGTATACCCAATGTCTAATGTTGGGGAGTCTCAATGAGCAGGAGGCGGACTATAAGCTGACAGGACCTGCAGCAGGCATCATGAGAGATGTCGCCGCCACGGCCTGGCACAAAGCTTTCAGGGGTCCTTCTTTGCGGTTGTCCGCGCATTTTCTCTGGAAGTGGGTTGAGCTTTGGGCACTTGATTTTGCGCAACGGTTTGGCTTGATGAATCACTATGCAACCCCAGTTTCTGTTTCATTTTCCATGTTTTGATCTGATTCCCTGTTATTCACCCGAAAAACCCTGTGTAGCCATGTACATCGATGCGCTTGGGGCTTTGTACCAAGGCGGCAGCCGTCTTGGCCTTTGTCGATCCTGGAATTTCTCCCTCCCCATGAGCCTGAGTCATCTTGAATCTATAGGTTTAGGGATGTTTCGGGTTCGTTATCTTTCTTGGGATGTGCCGCCAGGGCCCCACGGCATCCTTGCGCATGCAAACTGATACATGCCGGGCATGCGAGCCAATGAATGCAGGGCCGCTTTGTCTTGTGCAAGTCAGTACACCCTGACCGCTAGACTAGACCTCCTCGTCTGAGAAGCTGGGATACCTAGTATAAACAACCGTGTAGAAACCGCATACGTCAAGCATGTTTGAAATGAATCAATTTCACGTAAAACCTCCACATCTTCAACCTGTTTTGCCCGCCTTGCAGCAAACTCGAGCAGACGCGAGCTTGACAACAGGAAATCGGACAGCTTTGCCTGGCAACTAAACTAGGTTTCAGCTCCGTGCCTTCCCCCTTTGAAGGGTCCAAGTTGTCATGTTTGCATGGTGCAGTACTATTTTACTGCTCACAGTCGCTCTTTTGATCATGAGCTGCGCTAGGAAGCGAGAAGGTTCAAACAAAGTACGAGAAACACTAGATAAAACGGAGACCCATGCCTGCCCGACGGAAAATGGCCCAGAGAAGGTAGGATGAGCGGCTGCAAACCACCACCCCCTGGACCACTCCCAAAAGGGAACAGGCATGAGCCCCAAAAGCCTCTACAGAACATGAACATCTTGTGGCCTTCGTGCATCCCATCTCGATCAACGAGAATATGTATGATTCACACTCGGGGTGGGCCTGCAGGGCTGGTTTTGCTGTGCGGAGTAATACTTGAGAAAGATCCGCGCAGCTAATGCATTAAACCTTTTACATTAAGTACTTTCCTCTCAATATTTTCCCCAAATTCTATAGTGACCTTCAAAAGGAACCCGGTAATGCCGAGAGACAGCCGACTGGTATCTGATACTGCCTGTTACCGTGACTGCGACTTTAAAAAGCGTTTCTTGAAAGAAGACTTGCGGCAAAGTTCTCCATGCTGCTGTCGGCAATGCAAGCATTGATGTTTCATGGCATATTCCCGCAGTTCCGCTCATCATTGTATTTTTTGACAGCTATTGTCATCATCACGCTTTTCGGCTTTTCTAATGCAAATGCAGCTGGAACATATATGCATAATAACTTTTGACTTCAGTATCTCCCGGTTGGCCTCAACCTTTGGAGGCACGCGGACAGCGACCCTGCGAAAGGCATGTGCTCTCAAAAGGCCATCGGCAACCCCGCAAAACGCAAAGGGCAGTTCCCTCCATACTATGGGTTGAACTCTTCCGTGATGTCACAAAGTTGAAGGCAGGCAGAGGACAACCTGTGAGGGTGCGAAGTCATCGTTTGCAGCACGCTTCACGGAAGCAAGCACTAGGCACGAAAGTATAAGGGCTCATCCGGGCATCCCCTCATGCCCAATAAGTTCAGATAGGGGCCTTGTGAGTTGGGGAACGACTAGAAACCCCATGCTTGGAAGCGGGTAGCTATACGCAACCGAGGCTTGAATACCCAATCCTGGGTTGTACATGGCTACAAAGATCATACTTCTCCTACTTCAGCCTNNCCCCCCCCCCCCCCCCCCGCACAACTGCCCAAACTAGGTAACTAGGAAGTCTCATCTCCGTCCGGACTAATAACCAACAACATGAAGCCAAGACTCAATAGCAGCTCTTTGGCCACCAGCTGCGCCAAACGACTTGCCATCACCACATCCTCGCGAACTACTGAAGCACGTTGCGCCCTTTGCTGCGAATAGGGGAGTTTCTGACAATTTCCCGCATCTGATCTATAGTCTTTATAAACTCCTAGTATCACCCGTATCCCCCGTAATAAGCCCCTGTGAAATCCCCTAAACAACACCCTTTGAATAGTTTAGATTATGGCTCACATGATCCGCCTTACAGAAACCCATAATCCCGCTAGAACCCCTATGTATCTCCAGGGTTTCCGAAGGTCCTCCGCTTTGAGAAACTCTCATAGGAGCCTTGCGATTGGCAAGTGCCCACGCGAGGGTGGTGCGTGCGGTGGTCTTGGACCATCCCCTCCTTCTACTCAACCCCCCCCGGAACCCCCATCAAATATGAAAAAATACCATTGTACGTATAATAGGAAAGGGCCCGTGATTGTGTCTGCCAAGTCCTTTAGGAACTGAACGGCCTAGGGGTGAAGGTCGGAAAGAGCCTCCTCACTCACATGTGAGGTGCCTTTCCAGCTTCCGAATTTACTTGAAAGGTAAAGAATGAAGAGCTAAGTATGTTAGGGGTTATGTGGATGGACCCACTTTGTGCTCAAACCCCGCACAATAGCGCAAAAGTTCTTTGCTTGTCCATTCAGCATGGCTTTTGGGTGCTCATACCTAAATACATCTGGAGCCAATTGATCCGCAAGCAAGTCCTTCCACAGCAGGGAGTCTGTGGCCAAAATCAACGCATAGTCTGCGTGCACCTTCCAGGGTCTCGCTGAAGGACTGCCTACGGTGCGTTCTACGAATCTCCTATGCGCCTGGTCAGGTACTGTAGGCTGAACTACAGAATCTGGGACTCAGTGACCGTCAGAACGCGGACCGGTGAAGGAAACCACGTGACATGCCAAGTCGGGCCTTGCAGAAGAAGACGAATGGACTATGCAGTGGGATTTTTCTGGTCCAGAATGACAGGCTCCTGCTGCAGATGTAGCAAGAATATTCAAAACCTCCAACTCTATCAGGCCCTCAGTCACCTACCACTAAGGTAGCTCTGGCAGAGTAGGTCCACTTCATGCCCCCCGTGGAGGCTATGGTAAACTTGCAGGCACGGCATGTTTGCAATGCCCACCACCAAAATGCTACAGTAGAGTCCTTTTTGCGGACGGTCGTGGGATACGAGGCAAGACCGTGTTTTTGTAGTATAACCCCTATACAATCCCTATCATTCCTGTAATTTTCCATTCTGTATTCCATTCTATTTTCCATCTGCTTTCCATTAATTATCCCAATATACCCTCAATATATACCCTATTCTACTATTAGTTTCCATTTTCTTCTTCATTATCCCAACATAACCCCAAGACATGCCCTATTCTACTATTAGTTTCAATTTTCTTCTTCATCGTCCCAATATAACCCGAAGATATACCCTATTCCACTATAGTAGTTTCCATTTTATTTTCCATTGCCCCCATATAACCCCAATATAACCAGTAACTTTGTCAGGCCTCATCTGGCCGCCCATCATACAACAGGAAGTCCGCGCCGAACTTTAACGAATCAGGACACACCTTGCTCACTTGGGCAACAGTTACTGGTTACATTAGTTATATTGGGGTTATATTGGGATAATGGAAAATAAAATGGAAACTACCATAGTGTAATAGGGTATATATTGGGATTATATTGGGATGATGGCAGGTGGTGGGGTGCTTCGCTAAGGGTACCAGGATGCAGTATGGAGACTCAATGAAGTAGAGCTGGGTAGGTCGTGTAGGACCGGCTGCATCTCTGTTTCAGACTGTGCGAGACAGTTTCCGGACTGCGCAGGAAATCCAGCAAATGCTTTAGAACCCACGTCGGTGCAGACAGCTTGCCAAACCACTTTTGGAGTTTACCTAAGAGGAATGGCACAACAGGTAAGATCCATGATTGCGGAATGCCATCCTTCCACTTGATTCCGGCTGTGAAGGCTGAGTAGGCTTCGCACATGACTGGTTCCCACTTCAGGCACTTCAGTCTTCTGTCTGTGCGTTGACGGTCAGGGTTAGGAAGCCACTGCCGGCGGAGCGCAGATTGAAACAGCAAAGCTTGAACACATTAGCGGACTAAGCTGATCCTTTTTTGCAACGGGCTAGATAGATCCATGGAAACCTCCAGGCAAGCGCTAACAGAGGAGTCTGATAGTTGGAGCCTGGGTCCACCCAAACTAGCTTGTCTCAGGCCGCATGAACTCCTTTGATCTGGATGAGCCGCTTTGGAATCATAAGGAGAGACCTGCCCTTTCACTTGTAATCAGGTAACGGCTGAACTCCTTCCGGAAACAGGAATGGGCCAATTGTACGACCCTCCTAGCCTGCGGTGAAGCTAGGTGATATAGTATGACAGCAATATCGCAGCAAAAATACAGTAACATAATAGCTGTACATTCCATACTGGAAGGAACAAGACACCCCAACCCCTCCAGGGCCGCGAACAGTCCAGCCAGCCAGTCGGTAGTGGCGGTAAACAACATAGCGGCTTGGGAACTCTGTCACCTGCGGTGTAGGGGGTAGAGGATGCTGTTCGAGCCACGCTCACATATATGGTAATTTGGTAGTGGACAAGGGATTCTCTTTTTGACATGAACTGGGGACCATGTTGAACCACCATAAGATAAACGGCGCCTGCTGCTAGTGTTCCCTTTTGAAAGGATAGATACCTGCGCAACACGTAGGCGCACGCAGAAAGAGGGAGAGAGAGAGAGAGCGAGATGATGCATACAAAGGGTTACCTACAGAAAAGGTACAATCATCTCTTGAAATCTTGATTATATAGGGGTAATATTGGGGTTATATAACCCCTATATAATCCCTGTAATCCCTGTAGTTTCCATTTTATTTTCCATTGTCCCAATATAGGGGTAATTGATGGGCCACGCGCTTCAGTATCAGCTGAGGTCACGGCCAGCTCGCAGCACTCCTGAAAGAGGCCGTCAGCTGTCAGCACCTGGGGGACTATGCAGGAACCTGAAGGGACAAAATAAGTAGAGCTCGCGAGAATGACAAAAAGTGCTATCGTGCGAGGTCTAAGAACCTAGATCCTCCTGAGGGGCCTGCGTTTTCACATCTAGTAGAATGTGATAAAACATATATAAGATTTCAGGAGGTATCTCACAGAATGAAAGGCGGCATTGACGGTCGAGTTTTTACAAACACCAAGTCATGAAACTGCCCCTGCGGCATTTGGAATGGGCTTACAGTGCGTCGAACAGAGTTTCAAGCAACTTACTGGGTGAACCTAGCGTAGCAACGCGCTCAATGGAAAGAAACTTAACTGCTAGTAGGCTCCATGAATAGCAGGACCCCACCAAATAAAAACACCTAATATGCCATAATCCTTCTTCTGGGGGCCCCCCGAAAGCGCCGACAACTTTGGAAAGCCCCTGCTGGAACCGTCTTTTCCTCACGCATCTGCTGTCCCTGCGTCTGACACGGGCGACAGGCTCACTTGCCCAGGTGCTTCCTCAGGTTCTTCTCGGGGCTAGTAAGGAAACACGGGAACATATGGGGCTTAGGGTGTAGGGTTAAGTAAGGAATATGGGAATACATTATATAGGGACTACATTCACTTGTTCACTGTTCACTACTAGCCTCCAGTAAGTCTTTGGAGTTTACCGGAAGGGAGGTTCCCTGCCACTGCAGAAGAGGACCAGTGATCGGAGAAAACCCCTTGTTGGGAGCGGCCTGACCAGCCATCCTACTTGGAGGCCCGTGGGTAATTGCAGTGTAACGTTATATTGGGGTAGTATTGGGGATACATTGGGGTTCTATTGCGATAATGGAAAATAAAATGGAAACTACTATTTAGGGTTTGATGAGCCTCCAAGTACAACCACCGCATGTAAAACTCGGTTTGGAACATGGACTGGACGCATGCGAAGACAGATTAGAAGACAGGTTCGCTGAGGGTGCAGGGAGAGAATGTTTGACATGTGGCCTTTCGGGGGGCAGGAGCATGCTGGTTGCATTAAGACCCCTTGGATCTTGCTGCCAGTTGCACTTGGACTCTGGGGTACATGGTATACCGAACGAAACCTATGGCCGCGCAAGCCCTTTTCTAGGCTCTCTTGCTGTGGATATGCCAGTGTGCACTACATTGCTCACTCTCTGGCACGGCACCCATCCTTTTTTTCTGCTGGGCACATGTAACATTCCCAATACGAGTATCCTCAAGCTGACTCTTATTCCTGTCTGCTCGAACTGCCCTTACACACTTTGCATAACATAGCCTCAATGACACAGCTCGCCAACTGCAGCTTGCCTGATTCGATGTCGCCCGCTATACTAACAGTGTAACGCTGCAAACAAGAGCACTGTATCGCAGGGGCTGTCCCACCACAGCAACAGTTCTTAGCCAGCGAAGCCCTGGTTCACTACATTTGCCGCTGTGCATTTTTTGGCGTGGGCAAACCAAACCCAAACCCTAGAAAGGTATCTAACCCAAGTATGACCATCGTCATCCTCTGAACAGGGTCTGAATTGGGAAGCCACGCCGTGCTTCCAATCTGATATTTCCAACAACCTCAATATCTACTGACCAGAGCCGTAGATTCAGCCCAGATACAGCTTTTGAACCTATGGGCCTTGCGGTTTGTTTGCTCTTTTGTACATGCATACGATGCAACCCTGACCTAAGCCCTGCAAGCCAAACCCTCATTTTCCGAACCTACGACCCGTACCCTACGCCCCGTGAGAATTTCTGAAAGAATAGGGGTGTGCCGGTGTGCCTGGTATAGCCTCCCCCCCCCCCATGAGGCAGTCTTTGCCCTAGGCAGGCGCCAAAAAACTTAACAAAGTCTCACTTGGGCAATTCTACAAAACCTTTTCGCGGCGTATCTATCGTTAAGCCATTTTTACTGTAGGTACCGGCTTGTTTCTATGGAATCCTACCATTGGCGTACGTGAATTTAGTGCAGTGAGGAAATTTAATTGAGTTCGTGAGGTCGTGAAGTTATGAGCTTATGAATTAATTCACTCCGTTCATTATTAAAGCGAGCGAAGCGAAAGGAGTAAGTGAAATGAGTGAAGTGAGTTTATTTCGTAGGATTTAATTATTCAGAAATCTATTTTGGGCTCCCTGGTTCTTTTTTAGCCCACCCAACCACCCCCCCCCCCCCCAGTTCACAGCCCGGCTTCATCATGTAGTTGTATGCCTCGCCCTCCTCTCCGAAATCCACCACAGCCACGCAGCTTGCACCTACGACCTTGCGCGGCATGCCGTCCTTGTCCTTAGTGCTTGACAGACTTTACGGTAAAGTTGAGGAGTTGTGGGATTATAAAAACTTCTATAGGGACTGCATGAGGCCTATGGATTTCTAGGGGCAGTGCTCTTCTACATACTGTTTTGTGGGTAGCAGCAGCAAAAAATCGACTGCACAGGTGTTGATATGACTCGATATGACAAGGGTCGATCTTGCAAAGCCCAGCCCACTCGCCCAGGCTCTTGTTGTCTGGGACATCGATGACCGGAACATTCCTGGCCGTTGCTACATGCCACAACCTAACTGACATGGAGCCCCAAATCGTGTCGTATAAAGGCTTCTGTCTTTTCATGTCTTTTCAGAACAGGCTGCGTGGGGTTCAATTTTGTTTCGGCAAGGTGCAATGACTGAGAATTTTCTTCAGCACAACACGACAAGAATGCGTTGAGAGGCAGCATGTGGAGGCAAGACATCTTGATCAGCTCGTGAGGCAGGAAAAAGCTTTCAAGAAGTCAAAGAGCTTTCTCAGTAAGACTGTAGGATACCCGCATGTTTGGGCAGTCACACCTGCTGGGAACCAGCAGCTAGTAGCTAACCGTGCTTCGTGGCGGGAGTTGGCCTGCTATACAATACAAATTAATTACCCCGGACGGCGACACCTACGTCGCAAGCACAGATGTTGTGGTGGCTTCAGGGTAGTGCAGCCTCTGGTGAGAGGAGCTTGGCTGCTTTCGGGCAGCTGCTATGCGTGAGAGGGGGTGCTAGCGCATGCCTTGCGCTTTGCAAGGGGGTTTGCTCATTTGAGCATTTTGTGGTAGCTTAGCTTCAGACTATGACGTCCTCGTGCAGAGCATCCTGGTCGTTGCGTCCATGGTACAGATTTGTTGGCCATTGAGGCCCTATGCATAGAGGTGGTGGCTTTGAAGATGCAAGTTCATCTCTGGCTTGGTTTTGGGTGGTTTGGGCGGCGAGGCCCTATGTATAAGGGTGGTGAATCTGGAGGTGCAAGTACATCTCTGGCTTGATTTTGGGTGGTCTGCATCGTGCAGTCGTTGAACCGCTGTTGTGAAGAGCGTTTGCATTTTGGGTTTGGTTGGATTCGGGAGGAGCCGCTGGCACAGCTGCTCACACCATGGGTGGTGATGTTGTCTTCTTGTCCGAAGCCAGATATTTCTTTGGGTGCGTGCTGCGTGCGACTGGAATCCCGCAAAACGCACGTCGCTTGTGGGTTCTGCGGCCGTCCATATGGTCACATCAATGGCATGCGCAAGGCCATCGCTTCGACTTGCATCCGTCGCTACTTCTACGATGTATTCAGCATAACGTTGCAATCCTTAAGCAGACCTTGAACTAGCCTCAAACGCTTCTCATGCACCTCGCGAACGCTCATGTTCGGAAATGCATGCGGCCTTCAGCTAAGTTCGCTCCAGGCATATTCAACCATCAACGACAAGCTAAACCTCAACGCAAGGCTATGACACCACATTCTGGATGGCTATGAGTCACTCAATAACACCTGCTGGCAAGCTTACTGCACAGGCTTTTCGTTGTTCATCGCGCTTGCAACAAAAGATAGGACAAGGTTCTTCTCCACGCAAAGCCCCTGAATGAGCTTCTTGTAGGTCGCCTCATCACGAAGGGCTTGGACAGTATTGTTGGGCAGCTTTGCTTAAGTTGCTGGCGGTAGTGGGCCATGGCCATTGACGCATTGGTATGAAATGTTATGAGGTTTTCTATTAAGAAGGGGCCCCAATAGAGACCCCATTATACAATTATCCTTATTACATAGACACCCTTATAAGCCCTTATACCATAATCCTCATTCAAACTGCTAGTATCCCCCTTAATCAGCCCTATAATACTCCCCTATATAGTCCCCCAATATACCCCCCTTCAAGGAATTTAGACGCTCACATAGACCTGCAAGATGGGACCCCATACTTGTAGTCTAGCAGTATCTTAGAGTCCCGCTGCCCATCGATGGTCTCCCCTTCAGTAGAAAGACTATAGAATCGTCCCAAACCATACAGGGATCCCTATATGCCTCGTGTTCTATTTACTTAAGGGGGGACTATAGATGGACTTTCTTTCATGAGCGCTTTTGCCGAAGCAGGCTTACCGCAGATCAATGAACATGTCAATCTGAAAACTCAGTAGGTGCGGCCCGATATCGCCAAACAGCTCACTGGCATGCCGAAGCACAAACGCTACTGTTGCGAGTACTCCGCTGCCAGTGCTGTTGCAAATGACTGCACCCCAAAGCACACCCAGCAGTCCCTTCGCATCGAACCCTTGAAATTTGGGACTACGGACGTTAACCCGAAAGGCGAACAACATCAGCTGCACCGCAAGCTGATCCTTTTTCTGTGAGCTGGTAGCGGGCCTCGTTGCAGGACTCGGCCATGAAGACCTGAGCTAGGTTTCATGGGGATAATACGAATACTAAGAATAATGGTAATACTAGTACTAGTACTAGTACCAGTACTAGTACTAGTACTGGTAGTACTGGTAGTACTGGTAGTAGTGGTAGTAGTGGTAGTAGTAGTAGTAGTAGTAGTAGTAGTAGTAAGGGCTGGGGGTCTAAGGTTTTTGGGTTTGGGGTTAGTTTGGGTTCATAATTGCCCACCAGGGAGAATCGAATGGACCACAAATTTTCAAAGAACATAGAATGCCAACTGGGGATTAGAGGTATGCAAGGTGTTCAGCAAGGTGGTCGCATAGGAATACTCAAGAAGCTGTGAGAATCTGTTAGGAGCCTGTCTTGCTGAAGAGGATTCGTTCGGCATTGCTCAAGTACATCGGCAGCATTTGCACCATCAACAATGTCCCCAGGCCTGGGGACCTCGCACTGGGCCCACCTAAAACCCTAAGACCTTTTCCTAGAAGTTTGATGGAACTAACAACCAGGCCCCGCACATTGAGGGCATACAGCTGAATCATTGCTGAGCATAACCATTAAACATTAAACCTTGAACCTTTCTCACAGTACAACCCAAGAAGAAGTTTTACCCTCAACCCGGACCCAGAACCCCAGAACAGCCCAAACCCCAAACCGCATATGAAAATTTCAGCTTCTACTACCATTCCCCAAAAAAGGAACCAAAACCCTAAACCCTAATCCCTCAACCCTAAACCCTAAACCCTAAAACCCTAAACCCTAAAACCCTAAACCCTAATCCCTCAACCTGTAGCAGCCTAGGGGCCACCTGCGCCTTGCAGGCCTCGACATGCTTGGCCACCTCACAGGGAACGTTTTTCCGGCTTGAGCACTTCTGTGCTAGGTGAGAATGCTACCAACAACCAGTAAAATATTACTTTAGGGATCTAAGTATACAAGCACTACCTACATTGGGCCCTAAAGTCTGCAAACATTACTTACATCGGGCTACTTGGATCCCTATAGGGTTCTTTGAGATGATAAGATACTTCAGGATGTTGCCTGGTTATAGCCTGGGCTTTTTCCCGACCCAAGCTTCTTTGCGGTAACTACACCTAAACCCTAAACCCTACCATCCAAAGCCTCCCCAAGAACTACAAGAACACAATTCTCTGCTGGTAGGAAGGCTAGGCTCCAGGCTATTATTATTATTATTAATATTCCTATTGTTACTATTGTTACTCATATTTCTAGGAAAGTATAGTTATGACTTGACCACCCACCTCGTGCAGCCCGCGGATGACTCCATCCACCATCAAGGACTTCTTGAGTACCTGGGTGGGCACAAAGTCCGTAACCCATCCAAATAATACCGTCCGTGCTGGGGTTAGGAGTCTCTTTATGAGACCCGCAATACACAGAAACTCCATGTTCATCCCTGTTTTTTTCTGAAAATTCTCGGTCCCAGAAACGCCACGAACTGCGCCGTTGAGGTCGGTGACTTCTTCCTCGGGCTCTGCCTCTGGGACGACGACCTCCTGGAGCCGTGGCTTCGTGTTAGGGCATAAGCTAAAACGAGGAACTTGGGATTTCAAGTTTCAGGGGAGTTGAAGGGTTATTGTTGAGGGGCAGAAAAATTCAGCAAGATGAACACCTTGTGTACAAGCACAACTTGGGCGTGTGAACAGATGGGCTTTCATGGGCACACACCTTTCGGGCTACGCAAGATTCCGCGCAGCGGCCGCATGGCTTCGGAGCTTTACTGTCCACAAGCTTGGGCATGTGAACAGGTCGGCTTCCATGGACGCAGACACTTCGGGCTATGCAAAATCCCGCGCGTCGGCTTCGGAGTTTTACGGTCGGGTTCCCGGGACGCACCTTCATGCTCCAGGCCCTTATCGTCGTTGTAGTAGTAATTATAATAGAAATCCCGGCTCAACATTAATCAAGCCCCTTAGATTTAAAGAATTCTGGGGGGCAACGTCGAGGGTCCAAGGGCAGTTTAACGGCAGAGGCACTTCTTGGGCAAAGCACCCCCTAGATTTGCAGAAATGTATTTCCAAACCAAAACACAACAGGTTTTCCATGGTTTCTGATCAATTTGGAATAGGTTTTGATTCATTTGCACATGACTACATTGCATTTGATTCGTTTTCACCTTTAAAGCTTTAAGGTTTAGAAACACTCACTTACTTGGCTGTTCTGAAATAAGATTCTATAGGAAATCTGATTCTGAAACCTGATTTGCCTAGAAAAGTTTTTAAAGGCTCGAGCATTACTTCCTGAGCTACCTCTCACGGAGCTTCCGTGAGATGGTCTGTGTTTATGTCTGGAGACATGGGAAAGCCGGACGGATCTCCAGAATAATGGGCCTGGCATGTTGCAGGGGGGCGGGGCACCCTGATCATGGAAGAGCGCAGATTAGGATTGGCAGCAGCAGCAGCGGCTGCGGCAGCAGGAGTAGTAGCAGCAGCATCAATAGTATCAGCAGCAGCAGCAGCAGACTTAGCCCGCTTTAGTGCGGGACGGCGTCGGGACTTCCAACCTGCCTGACTAGGACGACGACGGATTCTGCCAGGACAACAAGTTGTACTAGCAACAACAGCAGGAGCAGCAGCGGCAGCAGCACCTTGGCACGCCAGCAAAACATCTCGGAAGAGCCACAGGTTGAATCAGAACAGTGATAAGTACGGTTTACCGTAGCTACACAAGTACCACAAGATGCATCGCAGCCAGAAGCTCGTTGAAAGCCATGCGGCGAACGCAAGCGGCTACAATACCAGCAGCTTGGTTTCGAAAACCCAGACATCCTGACCCCGAAGCATTGATGGACCTCACAGTGATACACCTCAAAAAAGGCATGTCAACTCATGCTACAGGGCTGTCTTCACATATAGCTGACACGAAGATGATGACTCCACCCGGATCTCCATTTTTGTGCCGCTTGTTGGCACGATTGCCGTGCTGAATCTTGCTATCCAGACCCCCATGAAACGATCCTCATCATCCAGCTCGGCCATGGTTTCGGAGGGGCGCAAGAAGGCAACGGAACAAGTCAGATGCTAAACAACCTGTGAGCCCATCAAGCACAAGCTGGGCATGACCAACAATCCATGCTTGAGTATAACGCTATATGGCCTACTACACTACAAGCCACAGTCCAAGCTCTGCATGAGAATAGAGTCCAAGGCCAGGTCTTCGGTGATTCGGAGTTTGTAGCCGAAACTCGCGAAAAACCAAGCCCTAAACCCAAAAACTCTACGGCCCACGCCTAAACCAGTGAGCAGAGGATCGTAGTCCCCTCATCAGAACCGGTAACCCAGTGAGCAGATGACTGAGGCCAGGGCTCGTGTGCTAGAAGGAGCCGACACGTCCAGGACCCGCAGCTCTGACCTTTGTCTCTATAGTTTCCATTTTCTTTTCCATTACCCCAATATTACCCCAACATAAAATATAAACCTAATCTTATCCCCAGATACTATAGTAGTTTCCATGCTTGCTCGGGGATGAAGGGATTTGCTTCTCGGAGCGACAGGGGATCCCTGGCGCCACTATACGCCAGGAAGTTGCTCGGAGCTGTTTGATGCCCTTGGAATCAAGATAAGGGTTGTGGTATAGACCTGGATTTCTGCGGCACGGTGCGGTTTATAGGTGGCTCCATGCAGACGAGAAAAGGAAGGCTTCCCTGCCCACACCCCCATCTTGGATATTTACAGCTGCTGAAGCGGGAAGCTGTTTGGGGATGTTTGGGGCATGCCCTGGCGGTCTGCTGCCACGTTCAAATGCCCCTGTTGAAAAGGCACCAACTATCAAACGTTCTTGACTTGACTGTTTTTGCATGCCCCTTTCAGGAGAATAGACTTCTAGGTCCTTTGAATACTCTCAATTGCATGCTACCGCACATACAACAAAGGGCTAAACAACGTCGCAAGGCGCAAACATTCGCGTTTACGCGTTTAGTGCTTTGCACTCCTAACTCGCCCAGCATGACAATTTTAGTTAATAGCATGTGAGTAAAAACGGATTGGGTTCTATCAGCAACGAAAAGATTACGGCAACAAAACCTAGGTTTGCGCGCCAGTGCCCCTGTCCTAGAGTAAAACTCAAAAGTGTGAAGCCCCCAGGTGGCACATGTCCAAACCAACCATCTTCTCAATGTCAAGAAGGGTAATGCATCTCGCAAGGCGCAGAGGTCCCTTCAAAGAACCTAATCAAGTAAGCCCTACACAAGCCGAATCCTGAAAATGACTACCCTTATCTAAACCCTACACCCTAAACACTAAACGCTGTACAACAGTAGTTTCCATTTTCCTCCATTATCCCAATCTAGGGCTTAGGGTAACCATTCCATAGCTTGCCCGCAGATCGGCGCTGCCTTTGAAATCTTATAACAATAATAGTAATGATAGCACTGGTTTTGCTAGCTATGGGCTACCGAAATCCAAAACTCTTAGCATCTCCCGCCTCCAAATGACTCTTCGGGAGTTTCTTGACTTGGGGGGGGCCTCTGAGGGGCCAGAGACATGCACCGATTATGAGGGGATTAGAGGTGTCCTCATCGTTTTTTTTTTGAGAATTTACGTGTCCCAGACTTAGTCACTGTCGGCAAGCGGTTCTTATGCCGGGCTTACAGGCAAGTAATGCCCTCCCCCTGATATGATTGATCCCCACAACCCCCCCCTACATTTGAATACTCCAAATGTGGTATATTATATTATATGATATTATATATTGGGAATATCTGAGGGTGGGTTTCTTATGTTCACATGCGAACCGTACACTTCTCCATGTCTTTTCCATCTGGTCTCCATGTTCAGTCCTCCATGCTACATATGGGTTGTTCTACAAGATAGGGTCCAGCTTCGGTACCCCTTAATATTAGGTGCCGTGCTATGATTTATACTCCAGAAGGCAATAATTTTGACAACAACCCATATATCTCAGTGTACTCCTTGCAGCCTGCCTCAAACGTACTGGCTGCTAGTATGGAATGGAGTAATGGATCCTTAAATAACCCCCATAAAGCCCAAAGTAACGGTTTTGACAGTTCCCATTTTCTTTTCCATTCCTTCATTCTCGGCTGACGAGGAGCAAGTAAAACCCGAACTCGATGTGTCCCCTCTAACCCCGACTGTCCATCTAATTTCCTACTTTTGATTCTCCATTAACCAAACGCATCCCTAGGTATCCACATAAGCCTGAACGATCACCCAAAGTCGTCCATTAACTGGGAAGGACCGAGGCATGCGCTGCAAGAACAAGGCCTGCTTTCAAAGAATAGCATACAGAGGTGGGTTCAGAGCTTTGGGTTCTGGCTTTAGGGTTTCGGGGTGCGGCTGGAAGAGTTTAGGCTTGTGGCTCGAGGGTAGTTTAGGGTTACTTCCGACTTGGGGACACTTAAGAGCGCATGGCTAGTTGCAGACGGAGCTGTGTGATGGTGTGGGCAATATTTGGGCATTTAGCCTCGTCATCCTAGTTTCAAGGCAGAGCCTAAGAAAGGCCCGATGCTCCTCCAAGGAGGGATCCTGGCAATCCCGAGATTTCAGGGGGACACCCGTACGATTTGGTACGAACATGGGAACTGCATCCTGTTAATCACACAGCCGCGGCGATTGGCATGAGTGCCGACATGACGCTTGAGAGGCCCATAATCCAGACCCCTGAATGATAAACCCCCTCGCCTTAATAGGGATTATAATAGGGATCCTAATATTGAGGACATTATCAGGAGGGGGTTTATTAATCATGGGTCTACATTAGGTGTTCGTCCTGATTTGGGAATCTTGCAACGGCTTATCTGCTTTCTGGGCCTTTACAGAATCCCATACTGGACCATGGAGACGTCCACGCTGAACTTACCAAGCTAGGAGGCTGCTAGTGCAGCTAAGGGAGGACCAATACCCATGCGGTCTCCTTGCTGCTTCCAGGTTCAGCCGTTTCAAATGGGCCTGCGTGTGGGATGGACAGCACGACAACGATCGTAACCAACACAAATCAGGTACTGGAAGCCTGGACCTTTAAACGTCAAGCTCAATAAAGTTTTATGAAGCCTTCGCAGAACATCCACGGCTGGAGCCTCTTCCAGGGATAGGAGGATCGTTCCAAGTTCTCTCACTTCCGTACCGAAGCTCCTCCAGTCAAAAGGGTTTGGGGTTCAAGGTCGCTGTGTGAAGGTCCATATCATGTGGCTGTAAGGCGTGCTTTATGAAGGGTAGCTGCATCAGTACCCGAATGAGGGGCAGGCAACCCTGCTAAGCTGAGTATCTGAAACGTCTTCAGCAAATCTGTCACGAATTTACTGCACCTCCCAAGGATGTACACTCCGTGATTGCAGATTCTAGAAATATGCAACTCCAAACCCAAACCAAAACCTGTACATTTAATCCTAACACTGTCAGAGAGTGTTTGGTTCGACCGCAGGCATTTCAAATGGCTTTATCCTTTGATCTTCTTCTGCCGACATATGTTCATCTAGATGAGGAGTCTCAAAATGCAGGTGTTGGAGGATTCTTGGGACTTTTCTCTTTCTCGGGACACTTCAAAAACATCCTTCAAAAACATCGGATTGCAAGTTCATCTGACCACATGCATGCGGCCTGGTCCGGCGCAGCAGATCCAGTGGGGATCCTGGCAATGAGCGTACGCGGTTGAGGGTTGAGGGTTTAGGTGTGGTGTGATGTCCTGTCAGGACTCAGGTTTACAATGTAGCAACTGCATGCTTTGACTCAAAATATAGAGGATTATAGAGGCATGACCCTGTTACTCATCGGCAAGGGCTTGAGAGTGTAGCTAGAACAGAATAACATCCCGAACATCCGGAACTGGCTACAGGTTTGAAGCTCCAATCTGGTACCTGCTCGAGGTTGACAGCATGGTTTATAACAATTAAGTAAATTATGAGGTCTCAGGACGTGTAAAAATATCGGTTGGGTTTGGACTGGTAGGCATGACAGCCTAAACCCTAAACCCTAAACCCTAAACCCTACATAGTAGTTTCCATGTTCTTTTCCATTCTTTTCCACTAACTCAATATAACCCCTATATAACCCGAATATCACCCCAGTATGGCATGACACCGAGGGTGGAGGCATCGGTGGACAGGCCGTCCCGGGCCTGGAGCACCTCTCTGCCCTGTTCGAATCCCCTCCTCCTAATACTAAACCCCACACCCTCCCATTATTCTATAGGGAATATGTAATATTAGGCGGGGTGGTGGGGCTTCATATTATAGGGGGGATTACTTCGCACCCACCCTTCACGGTTGCCGGAGCTTGACCGCCACAACTGCTCCGGAACACCCACACCGATAAGTAAAGGATCTGGGCCCAAGGCAAAAAACACTGGCGAGGTGCTTCGTACTCCGGGGTGTTTTCGTAATGAAATGCTGAGGGGACTCCGAAACTATGAGTTGGGGAGCAGGGTTACGAGGGCATTTCCTGCCTTCCTAAGCTGAAGAACCAAAGTCATAGATCGGGCAGTCAGCTTGCATTTGCCAAGCCACAACCTTTAAATATCGAAAAGTGGAAATAGTGGCCTGCCCGCACATACACACTGAAGTTGCACAAACTATCGAGGCCTGGCTCCGGGGACACCAGGACGCTGTGCGCGTAGAGTGTCCTGCCCAGCTAACAACATAGAAAGGATATCGCAAGTTAACCCTGAAGCACAGACAGCGCGCATCCCTCGAAGACTACGGCAGACGGATTTGTCTCTCACACTGCGCAGGCACCCTTCTGAAACCCTGGCAAGTCTCACACAAACCCTTATATCTTATACCTCCGGACCCCAACTCCAAAGATACAGTAAGCAGTGCGGGCGGTCCCACAAGCACAGGCCGAAGCCTGGGTCAGAGAAGGGGCAAGATGTTGCGTTAGAAAATAGGACATGATCTGAGACAATAGATTGTGTGACGGTTTATAATCTCGGCGTGCCTCGGCAGTAAAAGCCAAGCACATGTAGGATTGAGGTACACAAAGCACGGCTTACGCTTATGAAGCAAGTCTCGCTTGCTGAAGCATTAGTGGTGGCCAGATGCATGGCCGAATGCCCACGACGGACCTCCAGCAAACCATGAAGAGTCCTCCCTAGTAGCACAGCAAATTTGCAAAGAAGGCTTTCCAAACCGTACGCTGAATTGACCTCAAGCCGCATTCGCACTGGTAGTGGATTAGTCTGCAACGGCGCACCGCTGCTGTGTAGGCGGACTACCACAGTTACCCATGCATATAGTCCACTTCATTGCCTTCCTCGGAAACCTGAAATGCACGAACACAACATAGAAACCAAGGTCGTCTCCCCAATTCTAGCCGGGCAGGGATCTATTCCTTCACGTATACAGTAGTCAGACCACGTCGGGGTGATGGTAGGTAGGCATGGCTGTAGTAGCTTTCCGAGAAAAAGCCTCCACTGTCCGACGCAATACTGCGACTTAATTACTTCATGTCAGCAAGCCCTTAAGCCCTAAGAACATCCAAGCCCAAACTCCGTAAACTATAGGATCCTTGAACACTGAATCCCCACGCGCCTCCTCCCCATCTCGCCGTGGAGATCGAGAGCGGTCGACTTCATCGACCGCAGCCATGAAAGGCTTCAGGCTTAGGATGTGGGATTGGGCTTCAGGGCCTGCTGTTTAAGTGCGTAAATTGTAGGATTGTAGGTTTGGGACCTAAAGTTCGTACGGTTGCACTTGTTACAAGCTGAAAGTGTAGAAACCTCCGCAGTCAAGGGCTTATATAGGGCTTGGAATTCAAGGCTTCGGGTTTGCGACTCAAGGTCTCGCTTGCATGTCCTGGACGAAGTACGATTGCAGGACGAAAAATGCACATGCTGGCGCACACGTGAGTCTCTCGGAAGCTTCTAGTGTAATTATGACAACGAAGTAATACTGCACGGCGACCAAGATGAGATCACGAGAATCACGCTTTAGCCGAAGTCAAACGAGCCAAGCCACTACCCGCTCCCTAACTGCCTCGCCTTCAAAGTGAAACCTAAGCAAGCCCAACAAGCTGCATAGAATCAAAGCATCACCGCGGGTAAAGAAGAGGGGGAAGTGGTAGCCTATCACGCTAGTAAATTAGCAGGAGTAACGCTAATAATCATAATCATGACAGTAAGAACAACAATGGTTTAAATATTGCTACTACGAACAGTAAGCCTAGCTTCAACAAAACAACGCTCTTTTTGAGCTAGGCTTGCCACCACTCAGTCGAATGGTAGCTGCAAAGCATGAGGAGCTCAACGAGAGATGCAACGGTAAAATCTACTGACAGCGGCGAGAGATAATGAGAGTACATAGTTCTACCGTTGCAGGTATTAGTACAATGATAACAATAAGAGCAATAGTTCTACAGTTGCAGGAATGATGCCAGCACGAGGAGGGCAAAGACGTATGATTAAAAGTAATAATCAATATTGTATAGAATTTCAGGATTCGCTAGAACATGCTCCTCCGCGTCGAACCCTGCGAATTTTGGACACGTCCACATTGCAAACCCGAACTCTCTGCGACTGTAGGCTCTGCAGACTCTGTAGTCTACAGCCAGCCGGAAATTCATGGAGCAAAAGCTGGGATTGAAGAGCCAATTTTGTGCTGGGTCATTGTCGACATTATTCAATCGGCAAGTCCTGGAAATAATCCCAATATGGCACCCCAGCCCCCTTACTAAGAGCCTTAAAACCAAGAGGACCTCATTTGGCCAACAATCCTTTTGCAGAAGTAGCTTATGCAGCGCCTTCCGTCCTTGCTACATCGCGTTCCCCGACATACTGCATGCGCCGAATCCATTAATTTCGTTATGCATATAGGCCTTATTTGTGTTCAGAATCTCCTATAAACTTAGCATGCCAGTTGTACGTTGTTGGCTCAACCTCACGTGGCAAGAAAAGACAGCGCGCCAGGCGGGTCCCCAATCCCATCATGAGTGTAATGGGGTTCAGCTTGGCCAAGCCCTCAACACCCTTGTGCACTTTGATTGTTGTTATCTTAAGTACTTAGCACTGTTGTCATCATCATGTTACCCATTGTTACCCGCTGTTATTACAGTTCCTACGACTGTTGCCATTAACCCACTGATCAGACACCAAAGCTTGAGGCTTCGAATTTGTTCTGCTCAACTGAGTTCTGAATGAACACCAGTATGATTACCTCACAATATCTAACATCTGTAACCTTTAGCATGTACGGCGAAACCCCATTCTGCTTATTGAGGCCCCTAAATTAGGCGGGCTCTTTCAATCACAGAGCGGGAATGAAATTGGAGAAGCTGCCCTCTGCGGACTTGTCATTGCTTCCCCTCCACCCATAGGCCCCTTGCTACGGGGTCCCTCATGCAAAGGGCTCAACTGTTGGGGTATAATACGGTATAATATTAAGAGGATCTCCATCTCCAAGCCCTGTATGCCCTTTGAACTCAGGGATCCCTTCTCCCAGGGCCGTTCCCACAATTTCATAGCGTGCGGCCACCTCGCTTTTGCGAGAAGTTGGCCAAAGCAAGCGGTCCCCGGCCGCTTGCCATAGCATAATTGGCTGTGGAACTCCAGAGGGCCAGAGGGCAGCTAATGAAGGGAAGGATTCCTGCTATCACTAGTACAAAAAGGAAGCATCGCGACATGCCAATCAACCCAGGTATCTATACGGGAGCGATGCAAAATCCCATGGGAATGCCCGTGACGAAGTTGCAGCAAAAGCTCTTGCGTCAGAGGTTATAAACAATTTTAGCTGATTCTGCTAAATCCATGCAGTTCTTGGCTATCCTTGCCCCCTAATATGAAAGGGCGCCCTCCCTGCTAATGTATATGTTCGGACCCGTAACTGATGTTGGTGGGAGACGGGCGGTATTTATCGTACGGCCCGAACATTAGGGCGGTATATAACAGGATCCTTTTGAAATCTAAGTAAAATCACAATCAAAGTCAATGAACAAAGTTTAAAAAGCAAAAATCAATTCTCAAAGCAGTTGAATCTGACTAGTACCTAAGACCTACATAAAACAATTTAAAACGATTTAACATCGTAATCAAATCGTTCAAGTAAAATCTACTCTCAATTAAACTAAAACCTATTTGAACTCTAACTAGAACATGTTTAAAAGTCAAGCGAAATCTAGTAACACCAAAAGAAAGTTCGACGTTGCAACGAAACCAATCAACATGGCAGAACTTTATAGAAACTATTCAAAACAATCAAAACCTAGGAAATCCAGGAGTTCCCTAATCCTCAAGAGTCATGAATTCAGAGGATCCGAGCCGAAACTAACTTTAGTCTTGGCCCTTTAAAAGCAGTCTTGGGGACAGATGTCAGAATTTGGAATTCTGTCGAACCTGTATTTTATATCCGGGGGGGGGGGGGCTCTAAACACTGCCCTAAACCCTAAACCCCCAAATACTAGGGGGAAGGGATTGTCAGGCCTTGAGCGTCTGCATCCTAAGTCTGTTTTGCGAAGATATATGGTGGGGAATTTCCCAAATTTAGGGTTTAGGGTACCCTTTTGGGGCTCCCCAGAATAAGGAAGGTCTTTATGGGGGTCCCCGTTTTGGGGGAACTAACATATTGTTTCGCATGGCACTGGTGCCTGATGGAGGGCATTTCAGTATCCTGGAAGATGGTAGGACAAACCTCTTCATCTTGTAAGCCTGATGTCCATAACAAAAAACTACACCGCCTGCACCGGAGCGTGAGCCACATCCGCAAAGAAAACTATCAGAATAAGAGCAGATGGTTCCTGGTCAGCCCTCGCAGAAAGCTTCCAAGCTTTAAATGAAGCTTCGCCTGACAACTGCCCGCTGTGAGCTTTCGTTCCACACTCTACACACCCTACGATGTGCAAGCACAGACTTTTGTGCCAGCACATTCCAGCCATGTTGGCATAATTCGTACAGCTTGCAGAGCCGCAATTAGCTAATCTCGACCCTCAGGGCATGGTTGCCCCATAGCAGCCATAGCAGCTGGCAGCACCCATACCTGTAGATTGCAACCCTCGGCTTGCTGATGCCTCATTTGCGCGACCTTCTAGGATCCCTGGCATGAGGACCTCCAAAAAACAACCAGTAACTTTGAGAAAGCCTATCTGGCAAGCTGCACGCGAGGGCAACTTGATACACTCTGCTGCGCCGTGGAAGAACCATCCTGCCAAGTCGCATCATTGGCAAAGCAAAGCATGATGGGATTTCTTGAGAAATGCTCGTGCACAGTCTCTGACGCACCTGCACTGGTGGGGCAGGGGCTGGCAACTTCGATCTTTCCGCAGTCTGGCAGCCGAGTTGAGCAGAACGCACGGTCTTCGTGCAGGAAAAATTGCGCAACTCCCCGTCGGTGTGAGGTCTAGTGGGCAACTTGAAGGACAAATTCAGGGGAGGAAACAAGTGTCTGCACCCCATTGCGGAGCCTCAGGCGGATTGAGGCCACCTCTTGTCGCAGTCGCTGAACCTGAGACTCCAACTGCGTGCGTTCCAAGTCAAAGGCAGCCTCCCGCTGTCGCCTCAATGACTCCTCAGTTCTGAGGAGCTGCAGTGCATGCTCCTCCTCCTCTTCTACCCTTGCTTGCCAAGCTTGCATCTTGCGCTGGAGCCGTCGGCTGTCTGCTTCAGCTTGACGCTTTGCTTCCTCTAATTGGCTGCATGCCCTGAGCCGAGTGTCCTGAAGCTCAGCATGAACCTTTGATAAGCATTCTTCGGCGTACTTGGCCTTGAATGACGCAGAATTCAGCTCCTGATGGCAATCGCTAAGGCGCTTCTCCGTAGCCTGCAGCTGGGATTGCAATCTAGCCTTCTCCTCCGCAGCAGCGGCAAGTTTCTCGCTCTGCTCTGCAGCAGCGCGTCCCAGCTTCTCCGCCTGCTCTGCAGCAGCACGTCCCAGTTTCTCAGCCTGCTCTGCAGCTGCGCGCCCGTATTTTTCGGTCTGTTCTGCTGCAGCACGGCCAAATTTCTCGGCATGCTCTGCCACAGCTTGGGCAAGCCTATCAGACTTGTCACCACCATCTGCGGCATTTGCGGGGCAACTTGCCCGGAGAGTTGCCAGTTGCTGCTGCAGCTCAGAAACATGCTGCTCCAACAATCGTCGTGCCTGCTGTGCTTCTTTACAATCCCTCTGAAGTTGATCATTCTGATGTTCAACGTTGGCCTTCTGAAGCATCAAATCGGCGAGCTTTTGCGTCTGCTGCTCCCTGTCATGCATCAGTCTCTTACAGGCCCCTTCCCGCTCATCAAGCTGCTTGCGGAGGTCTTTCGACACCCTCTGCTGAAAGTCCCCAGCTTCCTTTATGGCGTTAATCTCCTTGCGCAAGCCCGCCTCCAAGCTTTCCGCCTCTCTCCTAGCTGCAGCCTCTGCAGTTTTCAAGCAGGCGTTCTGTATCTGGAGGTCTGCCAACTTTCCCTCACACTGTCTTAAGTTAGCCAGGCTTTCTTCATGGACTTGTGCCATCTGCTTTGCCTGCTCTTCATGGACTTGTGCCATTTGTTGGGCCTCACGTTTGGAGGCCTCTAGCTCCTTGCGCGTCTGTTGCAGTTCCTCCTCCTTCTTCTGCAAGCCTTTCTCTGCTATCTGATGCTGTTGCCGCGCTGCAATGACTCGCCGGTTTAGGCGCCTGACTTCCCACTTCAGCTGTTCATTCTGCTGGGCTAGCGCCAGCTTTTGCTCCATGTGGAGATGGTGTAGCTCCTGGAGCTCTGCCTGTTGCTCACGAGGGGCCAAAGTCGAGGCTGTGGAGTCAAACATCCCAGGTTCCATGCGCTGAAGGAGCTCTTTCAAATGGCAGTTCTCCTGGGTCAGGGTCTGCATGGGATCTTCGGTGCTCATGGTGGCATCCAAGTCGCCAACTCGATCTTCAGCAAACACCTGCGGTGAGGTGCCATACCTGCGGCATTTCCCTCCAATTTGCTTGGATGTATCTTTGCAGCAAGGCCAATAAGGGTCTGCGCTATATGTTTTGGGTGCGAAAGGGGCCTTGTCAACACATGGCCTGACTTTAGCTTTGAAGCAACCCCTAAAAGCTTTAAAGTGCTGAAGGCATTGCGCATGGCGCACCCCTTGGCCTGATAGCCTCTGTTTTTGCGCGTCTAGCAATGTAAGCTCTCCGTGCGGAGGTCCAGGACATTTCCAGTCAAAAAGATCATCCCTTGCATCCTTTTTGGGATGGGATCAGAGAACATCTACAGGCCTTCTTCACAACATCTTGACGTGCAAGCTTTCAAACCAACTCGTGCTTCACACTGATACATATGCACTCAATGAAGGCGCTGTATGATAACGGGGACCCTAAAGGGACGAGGATTTTGACAACCTCTATATATAGTCTCCCTGAAGTAGATAGAATATGGCCTGGGGTAGGTTACAATAAGATCCCCATAGACCCTATATTCTATCTACTTATGGAGGACTATACATTTCTGCAGTTAAGTGAAGTTGCCGACGATCGCGATGCCCGAGCGTGGTGTGCTGTCTGCCCCGCTGTTGGTATCTCCGCAGCTCACGAGCCACATGCTCCTTTCTGACCCAGAAAGGATTGCAGACACATTGTGGCGTTGATTCTGGGTTATTATAGTGGACGACTAGAGGATGCATTGCCACTTGCCACCCCATCAGTAACAAGTTGTTCTACAAAAGCTCA
This sequence comes from Symbiodinium pilosum, assembly GCA_905231905.1. NCBI lineage: Eukaryota > Dinophyceae > Suessiales > Symbiodiniaceae > Symbiodinium > Symbiodinium pilosum. The sequence goes on along the minus strand of CAJNIZ010019724.1, from coordinate 30,695 downwards.
AACATGAACATCGCTCGTAGATATAACCTCTTGTTGGCAAACATGTTGGAAAAAAACATGATCTGTTCCGAGCAGATTGGGCAGTGGTTGTAACAAACTTCCCGCAACAAGCATGCTTCTTGTGTTCAGGCTTCCATCTAATTGGTATGCCGAAGCTTGCAGGGCTATGGGCCATCTTAAGACACGCAGCGCAAGACACCATGAAAAAAAAACAAGCTGCTCTCAATCAGGGTCAGGGCGCCACGTAGGCCTTGAATTCCGGATTCTCGCGCGCTAGGCTGGCGCATTGCTCTTGGAGTTCGGCCAGCTGCAACAGCTCGAATGACTCCTCAGCTTCTACTTCAAGGTCTGTAAAAACACTCTGCATGGATGACCCGAAAGGAGGCCATGCGCATAAGACCTGTAATAATCCAGAGCACGAACCATTCAAACCCAAACAGCTAAGTCCACAAAATAGCAAAGGCTCTCGGGGCTGGACGTCTCGCCATTGCTTCGCAAAGTGGCAGTCGCCAACCTGACCAGTCATTTCCCCTGCGTGATATGTAGTCCGGCATCGATAGAGGTTGTGGCAGCAATGGTGGTATTGGCGGTGAGAACGGGACTTTCATTAAAAAATATTCCTTCCTGTCATGATGTGCTTCATCAAAAGAAGGATAGCACTTCTGGTATACTTATCACAGCAGCAGCAGCATGATGAAGATGATGATGATGATGATGAGCACCACGAGGAGGAGGGGACAGCAGCGCTGACAGCTCTAGTAGTAGCAACAGTTGCGGCGTCACTATATTTGTATTTTCAATGTTCGCTGTAGAATGGGCCCTAGGAAGAACAGTACGAGTGGTTAGGTGACAAGTGTGACTCACGAGTAGCAGGAAAGAGTTGTCGCAGTGGCATTTAAGTTGTAGCAGCATTGGAAGAAGCAGCAGCGCCAGCAGCAGCAGCTGCTTTGGCAGCAGCAGTTGTGGCTCCAACGCATTGAAATTGGCCTTATGAGCCCCTCTGCATTTGCTGAGCTTTTCAGCACACATCCTGAGACCCTGAACTCTAGCTAGATCATTGTTTGTGCGAAGAGCATGAAAATGCAAGCCCCAGCTTCTATGCCAAACGCCACCTTCCCAATGCCCCCAGCTGACCCTTCCAGCTGCCTCTTCACCTACCAGGCTGGTCCCTGGCACCGGTGAATCTTCCGCTTGCTGCGGTCCCATCTCGGGCCGTCAGCGGGTGACAACCGTAGTGCTTAGACAAAAACAGGCACCCATGTTCCAATATGTTTTGACCTATGGGTTGCAACTTGTCCTCGCACTGGTAGACCAGATAAGTAAACGTCAGTCCTTGATGGTAGGAGCAGCTATCAGCCATGGTCTGACGTGCAGTTGCTTGTGCAGCTCGTTAAGTTAAAATCTAGATCGGCTGGAAACTACAGTGCAGGGGTGCATGCAGAGGCTTCTGGAAGGCTTCTGGAAGGTCCTAGCTGACCAGGGGCAGCATCAAGAATTAAACATAAACGGCCCAACTGATTCTTGGAATTCAGCTGGCTGCGCGGCAGCAACGCTTTCAAACACATGTGTGCTGCTCTACCCAACTTTTGACAGACAATCGCCTAATAGTTTTAGCTAAGCATTGACAGTTTACCGGTGTACGAGTAACTGCAGCAGTTGCAGTTGGCTTCTTTGGCAGGATTGCGTGAAAGATCACTGAACAGGCGGAACACTTCTACGTGCTCAAATGGTGCGTACAATGAGAAGCTGAATATCTCAAACCGCTCGGTTAGGGTTTGAGACCATGCGCGACCCCAACGGCTGCTTGCGAAGGCTGTGTCCCGCGTGTCGTAGTATCAAGCCCCATGAGATGTCCGATTCGGAGCCCGGTTAGTATGCAGTCATTTGAACAAGCTCGATGTGATGCGTGGCTGCTGAAACAATGCAAGACTGCCCGTAGAGTGAGCGAGACATACTTGTCTCAGGCATCCCCGCCCTCAGACTCCCAGCCACAAAAGAAACGCTAGTTCTGCGAAGAATCTCCCTCAACCCCACAACATGCAGACCCTGACCCCAAAAGATCTTCACCCAGTACCCTAGACCGTCAACATGATCCCTATACATCCGGTAGAAACCTGGTTTCCATTTCATGTTTGGTTTTATTCTTTTCCACTTGATACTTCTTTACAGCCTGAAAAGATGATTCAGGCCCACCTTGGCTCAGGTCTCAGTCACTGTTCGCAGGAAGTCCTCTCTCAATCCAAGGGGGCTTTAACATTTGCAAGGCTGCAAGCAGAAAGCCAAGCAATCTGGTATGATGGTTCCAAGAAAGCGAAAGCGTTCATCAAGGGGGGCCTTAGGGTTCAGAGGGCTGCAGTTTGTAGTTCCCCAAACATAAATGTGCGCTTCCTGACTCTTGACTTTAAAGGAGATTGGGGCAGGGAACCCGGAAAAATGCAACATGCTTGAGCATGGTTCCAGGTACGCGACATATGCGATTGTCTCCTTCTGTACCTCAGAAAAGCTTTGGGCCACAAGTGTCAAAGCTGCCTTAGAAACTGACAGAGAGGGCTGCGCTACCTACACCCTGCATGGCTATGTATACCAAGTATAGGCCACCTACATGCCCCAGAAGACAGGAGTCTGAATTCTCTCGAGACTTTGTACAACTGTACGAGATACCCTTGACTTACGAATCTGCAGACCATGAATTTCCCATATGAGGCTTGTTCCAGTCATCCTGCCAGCACAGCATGTATATGTGCATTTCCCATACATACATGTAGAGACCCCTGCTGTTCTGAAGCAAAGCCCCGCACCCAGAAACGCTTCCAAAATCCTAAGCCCTGTTGCGAGGTGAAGAAAAATGTGGAGTCCGCCATCTCCACAGTGGCAGCCATGTCTAGGGCGCTGCCCTGGCAGGATTTACAGCTTGGTGCTTGAGAGTCTCGGGTCGCCACATACCTAAACATAGTCCGTCGTTAACCGAGAAGAAAGTGCATTGGAGATGTATGAACATGCAGAAGTAAAGAGACCATAAGCGACAAACGTGTCTTTCTCTGGGAAGCTGGATGTCTCAAGCGGGCTTGGTGAAAAGCAGCGACACAATTCTTCTTGTTGAAAGAGGACTACTGGGTAAAAAAACGGCAATGTCTACGTTGCCATTTCTATTGCTATCAACTTCGCACTTGCCATCACTGTCAGCCATACTTTTTGTTGCTACGATAATGACGATGACCATCTTTTCTACAACTACCGAATACCATTATCAATTCTATGAACCTTACCGTGACTTTTGCTGCTTTAGATGCTATTACTATATCACCTGCTGGTGGCAGTAGTAACTTTAATTAAAATAGTAATAGTAATACCACTTCCATTGCTACTAAGGATTTTGCTAATGCTGCTAAGGGGGCAAAAATGCTGTGACTGTTGCTCTGACTCTTGCTATAACAGAGCTTCATGAAATTCCAAACATTTTAATTCATGAAGCTCTTGCTATAAATTAAACTGAACTGCAAGCCCATCTTGAGGCTACCAAGCTGAAACCCCTTGCGATATTCATGCGTCATCGTAGTCTTGTGCTTCCAAGCATCTACTTACTGGTGGCTGTAAGAGACCTACAGGGCTTCAGGAGAGGGTTGAAGGATAGCAAGGAGCTGCAAAGGTGATAGGAATTTTGTTTGTCGCCATGGCGTTGGCTTATTGAGTGGTTCTCTTATGAAAGTCAACACACTAAGCCAGGCATATAAGTGAAGCCGCCGGCCACTGCCAGATTTTTGACATGTAGCTCCTGGCTTACCATCTCAAGCCTTTTGTGCTCTTCAACTCTAGTATATAACCCCTATAATCCCTGTAGTTTCCATTTTTCTTTTCCATTATCACACTATAACCCCAATATATATTCTAGTAGTTTCCAATATATGACCCTAATATACCAAGATGTGGCAACTGCAGCAGCTTCTTGCGACCTCTCCTCGGCAGCAACCCCGAAAAATTCTAGTTCAACGGCCTCAAGTGTTAGACTAGGCCAGTACAAGAGTGATGTTGGTGACACCATTAGATCCTGAAGAACCTCCGCAAACTCAAATTGCGAGCCCAAAAAGTCACGACTTCGCATCTTCTGCTTGTTTTCAGATCTTCTTCCCAGGCTTCAGGTCTCTACTTCTCTAAACTCTGCAATATGTGCAACTTCTGCAATAATTTGAAAGAAATACTCATGCAACCAACTGTGCCGTCCTTTTCGTCATCAATGCTAATAGGTCTTGCTCAACAGCAAGCCAACAGCAACTAATTATGCCCCTATAATTGCCTATCATACCTTATCATGAGGGGGATCCACGAAAAGGAACTCTAAATCTTTGAGAAACCTCCTACCTTACGGTGAGTATCCTAAAGCCCTAAAAAGCCCTAAGCCCTAAAAGCCTAAAGCCTAAACCCTAAACCCTAAGCCCTAAAAGCCCTACCCTCTCTGGCCTTGCGCGAGATGGCTCCCGCCATGCTCTTCCGCACGTGACTGCAGCAGGGCGAACTTCCGTCGCAAAGGCAAGGGGTTTAGGGTTTAGGGTTTAGGGTTAGGGTTAAGGGTTTAGGGGTCTTGAAGTTAGTTGTTCAGGGTTTAGGGTTCAGGGTTTCCCAAAGAGCCCAATACCCCTTAATTAAGCCTTAAGGAATATGCCCTAAATGGTGCTAGGGTCACTAATATGACTTAAGCTATGTTCCTTCATTAAGGGGTATTGGGCTCCCCGGGTCTGGGGCACATGAGACCCAATTATTGAAGAGACAAGGAGATGGCACTACTACTTCTTCAGGACTTTAAGATGTACATGGCTCTGACGGGGTGACCCAAAAATGCGGCCCGCGCGTCTCGAGTCCTCTATATTTCCGGTCTCTGCTTCTTCAGGGAGATGCGGCGCTCTGGATACCCTCATAACTTCAGCAGCCAGAAATAGAATATTCCAAGTTCCCTCAAGGCTTTATGGTGTGACCAGAGGGGGAGATGCTAGCATGATGAAGTCTTGCGGCAAAGCTGGCGCTCAAGGAGTCCCGATGATGGACTAACAGGGAACACGACAGTAGTTGACTCTGCTTTCTTACAATGCACTGCTAGAACTAGAACCTGCTGGTGCTCCTTCTTTGCCCTGCCCAGAGAGGGTTGGGTGCAACTGGTGCAACATTGTGTAGACAAGCGGGACAGATTTCACATGAAAGTTCAGATCAACGACCTCAGCCTCCGCCAGCTGAGCATTAACGCTGAGCCCGAACGAATTAACGCTGAGCCCGAACGAGGACCGGAAATCAACTGTTGCGAAGCTTCAAAAATATAGTGCCAATGAAAATGGGGAAAACGTGCTGTAGCCAAAGCAACCGTCCTTGTAGCAGAGACCCTAGGGGTAGTTCTGACCTGCTATAGGCAGCCCTGCGATCGGAGTCTTATCTGGCCAATGGTACCTGTAATCATGGGTGCAACGTAGCAATAACAACAGCGATCCAAGCACAGGCAATAGATGGCATGCTGCCAGAATCCTGCCAAAGAATCCATTATTGCCATCGTAACCCACAAGCAGTTGAAAGCCTCTCCGGACTGCTCTCGAGGACCTCCCTTGCTACCTCTCATGGACATGTGTCAGCATAATTTGATTGAGTACTGAGGGTTGTCGTCCACACCAAAAAGCAGTACATGTGTCAGCAACCAAGCGAAGAAGCAGAAGACCACAAGACATTCGACTTTCAGCAAGTTGTGGAACACAAAGAAGAGACCATTGCAGAGTACTGCTTCTGTAAATGTGTTAAAGGAAGTACCGTTCTAGTATAGGGGCGGGTACATTATGGAATTGAAGTTTAGGAGCTGACAAGTTGGGTGTTCAGTGCGTGCTGCAATGGTACAGGTGAAGCTTACTGGGGTAACCGCACATTATTTTCCAAATCCCATCATCGGAGAGGCACATCTTCTTCAGGACTCCAGGTAGCTGCGTAACTCACATTGGTACACATTTGGGCGACATGTTGAAGGCCGGTTAGACGCTTGGTCCTTTCCTGCCTGCTGACCTCACTGACCTCCACCGGGCTACATGCAGCACAGCTGATGGTCAGCAGCACGCAGTTGCCCATAACCTTACCTACCTAAAGGTTGATGTGCGGAAAGTTGGGTAGCAAAAGCGAACATGCCTCTACTTACTGGAGGTTAGCAGGTGAAAAAAAATGGTATGGGGACTACCAGGACGGATTATGTAGGAGCTACTATAGCCTACTATAGGAGCCCACTCCTTCACCCTCTACTAAGGGCCAGACCCTCTACATCCCTCAGCCGGAACTGAAGTAGCAGTTACCCTAGGCAGCTTCTAGCTTCGGGTACATAGGCACGCTTGTTGCTTGGATCTTTCTTGGTATCTTTGCAAAGGCCTCTAACTAATGTGCGTGCCTGAATATAGGGCTTTGGGGGCAAATCATACTACTGTTGATACTAAAAATCCTGCATGACCCTAATATACTATAGTCCCATTATTCCCAAGGTATAAAGTACTAAGGGTCAGGCAGGATTTCTAGTATCCACCGTATGACTGTACGGAAGGGTTGGGGTGACTGCAGGTTGCGTATAATCATCAACCACAATGAGATATCCATAGCCGCCCTTAGAGCCATCCAAAATGCGAAGAACCACTAAAACCTACATGTCCCCTGTATGTCCCCCAACACGACCTCGGATTACCCAAGTCCAAACCACCTACCCACTGCAGGTTAATAGTTCATAGGGAATAAAGGAAAATGACATAAGGGCTACCATAAGGGATTATGGTAGGCACTACCATCGCCCTGGGGCTAGAGGTCTGTGAATAATCAATACTTCGGGCCATTTGGAAGTTTCCCTAAATTACTGCTCCCAAAATGGGGGAAATGTATATAGGGCCCCGTATTATAATAGGAACCCAAATATAGGACCCCGTATTGACAGTACTTTAGGACAATCTCCATTTAGAACCCTAGAACAGGAATCCAAGCAGTGTCCCCCAAGCCCCCCATATCCGTAAACCCTGAGCCCCCCTACCTCTACGAAGCCAGAGCGAGAAGCCAGGTGAAGTGGGGTCAGGTCCTTGCCCAAGCAGGCGGCGCATCTACAACAATAATGGAGTTTAGGAAATGCTCAAGCTTTAGGGCTTCGGGAAATTGAATAGGTTGTATGCAGTCTTAGTGTAGTGTAAAGGTTTATATAATTACCATTATTCTGGCACCAGGTTCCTTGTACAACTACGGCATGAAACTACAGTATAGGGTACCCCATCAAAACCGCAAAGTGATACTGGCAATTGTTTAAGCCCCTACAGTACATACATTTTGCCCACGAGGTATCTACATGGACAGTTTGGAGTTGGAGAAGATACTAACTGGGCTGGACCATGGGTGTTGCTTACATTTGAAGACTTCACTGGCCTCAAAGAATGCTCTTGGGCGGCGACTATGCTCGTAAACTGCCTTTTGGGTAAATGCCAGATGAGGCCAGCTTCTGTGCAAGATTCAGGTTTAAGGCAGGTCTATAGAGCCTTCAAAATCTCCGTATATTCCGCTCAATTCATAAGGACCTCCAGTTTGGGATGTGGATGTAGGGTTCTAGGGCTTGACCGGTGGTCGAGGATATTTATGATGAACGGTGGGAGCTCCATACGGAGCTCCCTATTCCGGCAAACTAGTGCCAGAAGCCTGGTGCCTTGGAAAAAGAAGACGCGGATTAACCTGCCTGGTTGGCAGGCTGGCGTTGCGAAAAACCCGAATTCCACAGGCCTCACTTTCAACATATGAATCCGTAACAGAACTTGCCATCTCCCAAAGGACCCAATCTTCGCAAGTACCTTGGAAACCCTGGCCTGGAAAAGCATTCTTTTAAACTCACGAGTTCTTCAACACCCCCATACTGCCCCCCTTGTGTTCCCACTTCGTAACGCTTGATTACGCTGAGGGTTGGTAATTAAAGGCCAATTCAGACTAGCTAAGGGGTAAACTTGGGGAGATAGTCTTAGAGAACCCATGAGAACTAAAGAGTTACACGTAACCATATCCAAAGCTGGAGCTTAGCAGAGGCTCCTCACCATTCCGTGCCATGCAGTCAGCACGGAAGCGAATTAGAACCTAACAGCGGCAGAGGGCTGGGTGTAGTTACTTGGACGACAAATGATAGAAGCAAAGCAAAGATCCTTACTTGTGTTGCTCTCTGGCAGAAGGTCAAAGGCCATGCTGCAGGCCCAACAAATGGGGGCTCAAGGTATTGCAGGGCGGCCGGCCAAAGGCTGTAACTTATACAGCCCATCTAAAGTAGATAGAACATGGGGTATATATGGACATCTCATTAGGGTTTTGGGGAATTCCATCTTCCGTCTACTTAAGGAGGACTCTGCCATCCTCTTTGGAACCTCTGAGTTGGCTGATGGCTGTCCATGGCTCCCTGCAGCACTTCTGCTGGCCTTGACGATGTCATCGTAGCCAGCCACCGAAGAGGAGTGAAGCGCCGTGATCTTAGCTCCAAGAACTTGGGATGTTAGGGTTTAGGAATATACAGGGGTTATATAGGGGTTATATAGGGATAATGGAAAAGATTTTAAGGATAGTATACTGGGGATATTAATAGGGATAATGGAAAAGAAAATGCAAGTTACTAGGGTATACTGGGGTTAAATAGGGGAAAATGGAAATGAACATGGAAGCTGCTATAATGTATTGTTTGTTTTTCTCGGGTCATGGGCCCACTTCGGCGGTTACAGGGAATCTATGTGGAATGTACAAGGATTGAGGGTTTCTTGCATGGTCGTTTCAACGCATGCCTCTTCTTCCCAGTGTTTATCCTTGGGATCTTATGGGAGAACCCTTCAAATCACCATGCCCCAATGAGGAACCCCCCTTCTTCAGGCGATGCATTAGAGTACTTGCGGTTATTATGATAGGACGCTCATATGAATTCTGCATATATTGCAAGTAGCACAATGTCTCATACACAGCCACACGGAACCTGAGATCTAACGCTGAAATAGACCAAGTCAAAAACTGCGCCTAGGCCTTCATAATTCATTTTACGAAGCTAGAAAAGGTTAAAAGTAAAGAAACGGTTCGTGGTCACTGTCCACGTGCGCATGCTGATCCTGCTTTGAACTGCCGATGCACCTCCGAATTATGAAAAGTTAGCTGGCTCCAGCACCTCAACATCATCATGTCAAATGCTGAGTCTCCGAACACTATTGGGACACTAGAATTGCTGGCTGTCATATCCCTTGCTCCCGACTTTGGTGCAGTACGCTTGCAAAGGGTTCTGTCTACGTCCTCCACTGATGAAAAGTCTCCCTGCTTTATGTATGGTGTCCTTTGAAAACGGGCCTTGCTCAGCGCAGGAGAGCCAGGGGCTTTGTATGTCTTAATCTCTTCGTGCCCTTTTAACGCGTCACAACCCTGTATACTCAAAATGCACCAAAATAAAGCCAGTGTCTTTTGCGGAATGTGAAATCACATAAAAGGCGGGGGGCTCTAATTGGCCCTAAACTCTAGCTAGTTTCCATGTTCTTTTCCATTCCTCTGTATACACCTGCATATCCCTGACAGGGGGTTGTTCCATGTTAGTACCAGGGAATTAAGGATGATATCCCCCGCTTGCCATGAGGTGAAGCTGCTCTAAATTCGAAGCGCTGGGGCCATAGTTCCTCACACATCCTGGACCCTACGTAGACATGTTGCGAAATGCTGATGTCATCTATGATAGCAGTTACAAGGGGCTACAGGATATACCGCCCCTAGCTCAGACCCCAAGCACATGAGCTATAGTCTAAACTCCTAGTATCTCCCTTAATAAGCCCTTTAGTAGTCCCCTATATAACCCCCCTTAAGCAGTTTAGACTATAGCTCACATCAGGAGCTGATGTCCCTAGTCCATCCTAGGGCTCCAGACTCCACTTTGGTCTTTATGGTTGACGTCTGCGTTCCGTTTTGCCAGGAGTTCAACGACTTCGCGGTGGCCCTGGCGCCATTGTCACGTAAGGTCTTGGGTTAGGGATGAAGGAGCAATGCTTAAGGCCGGCCAAGGCAGTGCTATGTTTGCCAAAAGAGTTCTCCGAACTGGTGAATCTTGTGTAGCAAAGGCCTGTCATCCGTTTAAGGGCCGCTAGAAAAAACTTCGGCCTTGCATCTCGCTATATCTTGCTTGCTACATGCAGGTCTACGAAGTGTCTGCCAGTCCCAGACAAGATCATTTCGCAAGATGATGCGCTCTCCGAAATTCGACTGTTCCAAGGGTGCGTGGCAGCTTTCAACAAACGAGTCAACAACGAAGCGGGAATCTGACTGTGGCCTTTTACAAATGTTCTTGGAGTGAGGACTACTGCAGCGCATTCCAAACAGTGATGTGCAATGTGGGAACATGAGGCATCAAGCTGACATAGCAACTTGCCTGATGGGCGGCATTTTGCATGGCGGTTCGTGAATCGCGAGTGACGGCATTGATGTTGGCCTGCATGCTGATTTGGGAAAGTCCCTGGCAGCAGCCGCACACATTCTAAATTTTCTGGGCCTAGCGCATGGCACCTTCACAAGTGTAGAACGGATATCCCTTATAATGGTTGCAGTCAGGTTTTGACAATCCTGGAACATGTGGTGGATGACCTGGCGATTGCCAAATGACCAGGATGAATGCAAACTAATCTCCTCCCCTAATATTAAGACCCCGGCCCCGCTTAAAACCAAACATTTCCAACATGTTAGAATCTACCGCAATGGGAATATGCAAAAACACTTGTGATATTGTTGGGGGTAAACGTCAGGGAGAGGGGTTACACATACTCCGGGGCTCGACTGATGGGATTGGGGTTGAATCGTATAAGAGAAACTTCAGGCGTGGAGGGTTAGATTGCAAAGTCTGCTAACAACATGAAGCTAACCAAGCCGAATGGCATCTATTTCAGGAAAAGCTCCTGACGTAGCAGGATCAAACTAGTTGGGCTTTATGATTCGCAATTGAGCTCGCGAGATCTTTAAATCAGCAGCACTATCTTGGGATGTGAAAAAGTGTTCAATCAGGCATGGTCCCACTTTGCTTTCGCGATGCGTGCTACTGCGCTGTGCTGAATTGGGGAATGTACTTTGGGGAGCGACTTCCCTAAAGTTGAGTCTTCCTGCTGTACCGGAAGGCTTCAAGATGTCAGAAGAAGAGACTTGGGAAACAGAGTGGTACTGTACCTTGCTGGGATGCAAGACCAACCAGCTAGTACCCTTCTGCATACAAACTCCAGTAAGTCTATGCCACATGTACAACCGTACATCCATGTAATACCCACATGTATACATGGTACCCCCCAAGATCCGTTTTTAGGGTATGAGCTCTATATATATATATATGAATATGAATATAATATGAATATTCCATCTCAGGGTACATAACTGTGCGCAGTTGCATAGAGAAACAACCTCGATGCCTTCATGTTCAGCAGCATCTCGCAGACATGGACGTGGCCGTTGCGTGCTGCCTGGTGTAGCGGTGTCAGACCGAAGGTCGTCTTCACCTGCTTCGTCTCACTGGTGCTTAGTAGGGAAAACGGGAATTTATTTAATGTAGAGCGTATATGGGGGTTATATTCCCTGAGTCCCTCCTACGAACACTTAAGTTGAATGCCCCCGCCCTGCAACAATCTATATTAGGGCCATGCCAAGGGCTATATGAAACTATATTATACAAATGACCCGGCTGTTACAGAGTGGGGGAAGTACCCACAGCTTACTGGTTTACAGGGTTTAGGGTTCGAGCTTGTCGAAGCATCATGGGCTTCGGTGTCGTGTCAGAAAAATGAAATTGCCGCAGCTCCTCCCTCCCCGCCTGAACTATCCCTTTAGGGATTAGGGTTTAGGGGATAAACCCTAAACCCTGCACCCAAAAATGCTCCAGCCGTCCAGGAGTAGATTGGCAAAGTACACCACCAAATGACCATGCCAAAAAAGCAAACGAAGAATTTATTTACTTGGGCGCAGTTCCCAGTAAGTTCAAACGAAACAAGAGGGCAAGGTACTATCGAGAGTCATTGTCACAAGCTATCCGAAAGCACTTCAGTGAAACCTGTTTTCACATCCCATCTTCTGCGTGAAAATGACTCGCTCTTATCTTGCCTCAGCTCCAAATTCTGAGCCACATCTTCATAGGTCCACGAAAAACTGCCAGCAGCTAAGGAAGACATCAATTCCTCATGCAAACCAGGCCTCAGCCCTCAGGCTGTCTGCCTAACCAAAACCTAAAGTAGCAGTACGTTGAAGGAATAGAACTTCCAAAGAAACAGCTATCACAAACCACATGGAGGCAACATGATGACATGAAACCACACTAGCCTACGTCCTGGGAGCTGCCGCGTGTTCCACTCTTACAGGATCGCAGTATGGCCCCTCTGCATTCCTTTTATCACTCCCAAGGTCTCATACATATCTTGGGAAATCCTGATACAGCCCATGCGGACCAGGAACAAGTGCCTCCAGAGTACTTATTGGACACCCCCATACTTCTAGCCATCCCCATGTAGTCCTCATGTGGCGCATACAATGCCCTCATAATCACCTTCAAAGGGTCCATAAGGCACCCCCGCTATTTGAGGAACCCCAGAGCTGCATGCCTCTAGTTTGGCTCGCCGCCGCACCAGCGACTCCTGTGTTGCTGTTATGGAACTTAAGATAGCTTAACACAATATATAAGGTTGTGCTCAAGGATCAGAACGGAGAATGAAATAGAAAAGGAAACGAAAAACAGAATGAAAAGGAAATTTGGGTATGTAGAGGTTGAGGTTAAATTAACCCACTTCAGATGTATAGTACTTCTTTGTCTTAATAGCAACCCAGGCTCGACTGACTCCGCATGGCCGAAGTAAGCAGCGCAGTGCAGCAAATGCCAGGGAACCAGGCGTGTTCCTTGGTGGCAAAATACCATTTATGAGAGCAACGTTCGCTTGGAATGCAAAGGTTCCTGGCACATAAACATTTTGTTGCGTTCGATAGAAGGTCAGCACAGAAAATCAAGCATCACCATTACAAATATGGGTGTGGGTGACAGAGAGGCATGATCGACAGGATGGAAAGCAACCTCAACAGTTTCTAGCATGCTGCAAACCCTCGCTCTCTAAACCCCGAATCGTTCGACCAAGAGACCGCTTTGCACCTGAACCTGCTCCTTGCAAACGTCCACATTCCATTCCTCGCCCAAGGTCGGCTATGGCTGCGGGCGTCATACATGTCATGTGCATAATGCCGCCAGCAATGCTAACGCGGATGTCATCATCTGAGTAACTGGCGGTATGTCTCGATGCATACGTTGCATTTTGGCGAGGGAACTGAACTTGAACAAACCGCCACGCATACATCCCCCCATTCAAGCAACCTCAGATTAAGCCTAACTCTCTGAGCACCTCTATTTTTGCCGGTTCTCAACTGAGGTTTCAAGGCAAGATGCCGTGAAACATGCATCAAGCTCAGAGCGCGATCCCAGGATTCGAAGACTTTTCCTACTTGTGCCACTCCATTGTGATTACGTCCAATGGAAAGGCTAACTTTGACGGCGCGCCAGGCGAGACAACGTACGAGCATGGCGATCCTAAAGAAAGTGCTTTAAAACTGTCATTTATTTCTTGCCAGGGACACCTCCAACCCCCTTGATGCCATAAAAAGGGCTCAGCGTTTAGCCTTGCATAGCGGATTGTTTGATGTGAAGCCACGCGTTAGACCTAGGACTTAGAACATGGAACGAGGTACCCCCGGATCAGCGACACCAAAACTGTCCTCACTGAGCTTTTCCAACTCTGTCTCGCCGAAAGGCGCGCCAAGGCCGATATAGCCTTGAACTCCACAGCCAGCTGTAGGGGTTCAGAAGTTGGTGAAATAGGGGTCTATAAGGCTTGGCGGCTGAGTCTAGGGTTCTAGGGTTTGGAGGCGGGTTATGGGTTCAGGTTCCACGGAGCGAGGGTTTTCATGTTTGAGGGTTGGGATATTTGAGGATTGGGAGGCTGGGGGAATATTACAATTGCAAGGTTACAGGTGCCGCAAATCTTCCCCGGACTTGACAGGATCCCGAATACGCACCTTCCTGAATTGGAGCCGAGTGTTCAACTGGTTGAGAGAGAGGGTTGTCATCCGAATCCATGTAGGATCCATTCACTAATTTCAATACCTTTCCTCAGGAAATAACTGGTCGAAATCCTGTACTGTACCTCTTTAATCATGCAGGGGTTTGCACCGGGTTGCAGAGATTGCGTTGACGGGTTTGCAGAACACGTAGAATTGCAGTCTTTTGTGGGCATCGCAAGAACACCAAATGGACAAATTTCAGGAGATCTGGGGGCGTAGGATTTCAAATTGCAAGGGGGCTCCTATGTTCAGACATTGCTTTTCTGAACCTTGCAATATCTGAACTCTACCTGGCGGCATTGCTGAAACCCATGTATTCCCTAATTTCAATACCTTTCTTCAGAAAATAACTGGTCGAAATCATGTACTGTACCTCATTAATCATGCAGGGGTTTGCACCGGGTTGCAGAGATTGCGTTGACGGGTTTGCAGAACACGTAGAATTGCAGTCTTTTGTGGGCATCACAAGAGCACCAAATGGACAAATTTCAGGAGATCTGGGGGCGTAGGATTTCAAATTGCAAGGGGGCTCCTATGTTCAGACATTGCTTGTCTCAACCTTGCCATATCTGAACTCTACCTGGCGGCATTGCTGAAACCAGGAAATCTGCTGTCAAGCTAACCGAGATTGGGCACACCACTACCTAAACCGACACACTGCTTCCGAAAACTACATCCTAGAGTTGCTGTTGGTCCAAGGCCGCATTATGTTGTCGTGCTTGATCCCTTTGAAATATTCTCACCTTCTGCAGCGCATCTCCCACTCAACCATGAATGCGTGAACTCCCGTTCTTTGCACAATTCCTGCGCCAACCTCATGCCCGAGTTGCGGAGTGCACCAGCTGCATCCTGATCGAAGCGAACTTGCCGCGATGCTAGTTTGGGGCGTGAATGTCTGAGACTGTGGGCAATGGCCAGGACATGTGGATATTTTTTTTCCGCCAATGCTTTGTTTCCTCATGTCTTGAACTTCTCCTGCGGGCTATGCCGCAAAGCATTCTACATCCAAAGCCTCCCAAAGAAGGCCTATGCAACCCCCCATGAGCACCTATCATTTCCCAAGAACCTGTTTCCACCATGTCTGCGTACCCCCTAGCATCCCTATTTCAGGCACCGAATCTCTGCCTCCTCGAGTAGGCTGGTCTGGAACAAAGGCGCAGCCAAAAGGCTTCGAATGGTTGTATCCTTGGGGCGGCTCAGGAAATAGTTGCATAGAATTCAATGTAAAGAGCAGCGGTAGGAGTAGAAGTAGGAGGAGTAGCAAGAGCAGGGGGGATGATAGCATAGACAATGAGCATGACATCCTTGGTTGTCACATGTTGTCAAATTGAGGTGGAGCTCAGGGTGGACAAAAGTTCAGCCCGTAAACTGTGCAAGTCGAAGCTCCAAACCATTGCCACAACAGTAGAGCAAGCATCCCAAGCTGTAAACCTCCCATGATGTCTACACAGCAAACAATATCTGCAGAATTTTCGAAAACAATGATCAGGAAAAATCCGAGATACCAGAAAACATTACCTCTCAGCGTTCTAGGCAGCGGTCTGAAAGGAATTCAAGAGAAAATCCCAACATCTTCTTGCAAACTTTGCATCGATTTACTCTCCTGGGGATGCTGGACCTGTCCTAGACTGCATGATTGCATTTCAAGGCTAATCTGAAAATTGCTGCAGAACAGATCGTAGAGTCACACTAGGCTTTGGGGAGCCTGCGGTTTGATTCTGGCAGTGGCACGGCGAAACTTAATGCAGACCCCTGATTAACAAACCCCCTCCTTTTAAGGGCCTTAATACAAGGATCCCTATTATAATCCCTATTAAGGAAACAGGGTTTATTAATCGTGGGCTTGGGTTAGTAGATATTCCCTTGACAAGGGTCAAAGCGCTTGAACGTGTTAGCGTTGAAGAGCTTTCGTTCCTCAACTGCCAGCAGTCAGACAAGCCGATGACAGTCTCATGTTTACATTGCCCTTGTCTTCTTCAAAAGCCATGCCTCGCCTCATAGAGGTAGCACAAGCCCCTGTAAACATACAATAGGCTTACCCTAAGGGTCCAAGTACCTAATAACCATATACTTACCCAAAACCTGTACTATTATAACTATTACACAAAACCCAAGTATTTAATTATTGGGTACATGGACCCTCTGGGTTATTGTCACCTGTACACTTCATGCACATTGAGGCAAGGCTGAGGGCCGACCGTGACTCTTGGCCTGAGGAGTTTACGAAGGTGATGGTTTGCTTGTTCTATGTCTATTTGGCTTGGCGCCTTCGTACTTTGACAACTGGAATCTGCACGATTCTCCGCACCCTTGCTATCATAAGACTTGTTCTACGAAAGCTGGATCCCTCAGCCTCACTTGCTAGACCAGAAAAGATTAGCACAAGCATTCTAAGCAGTAAGCTGCTTAACCACTATGGCCCCACATGACTTCGAACGGAAAAGGTCCGGCACAACCGCAGAGACTCTCTTTCTGGGAATTCTTTCTGGGAAGGTGCAGCTGGCACAAAGATTGTGTGGGGTTAATTTTTATGAGGAGGTGATTAAACTGGTCCTTTGGAGCAGTGCACAAGCTCATGGCCGCAGAACCCTGGTTGTGAGCCATTGCCGGGCCTTCTCCTGTAAAGATCTTAGAAAACTTATACTAGAGAATCCTCCAAGTCATGAAAAAACCCGAACCCAAAATTTCTGCGCGCTCGCGAAGACGCAAGAAGGCCTTCCAGTCAGCGCCGAGCTGCTCGGGCAATGGCCAAAGGCACCTTCCGCATGTGCGGATCTGCCACTCGATGCCAAATTGCAAACCTGGAGCCGTCGGCGCGTCGCGCATTTTGGAATTCAGGCTATTTTGGGTTTTGCAGTGACATCACTACCTTCACACACACGCACACAGACTCTCTCTCTCTCCCTCTCTCTATGCGCTGACATTCTCTTAGAAGTATGTAATGGGAACAGTGTCAAAAGGGGCTGAAGAGATTAAGACTCTTCCTGTTTCTTGCATAGCTCATGTGAAGACGCCAATCAAACTTTCAGATTGGGTCGATGGATCGCTTAGAGCTGCACATAGAACAGGAAGATGGTTCATGAGTTCAAGTGGAGGCCAGCAAACGCGGATGGCACCAAACGACTGTGTTTGCCGTCTCTACCCAAGCCAAAGACAGCGCGGAAGCTGTCTTACTGGTGCTGAAGGGAAAGTGGGGAATGGATCAATATAGCATTCCCTACACAATCTCCATATTATGTGGAAGGTTGTCAAAATTATGGTCCCTTTTTGGATCTCTATTATAATACGGCACCTAGTATTTAGGTTACCCAAAAAAGGACCATAATTTTGACAACCACCCATGTAGTCCCTGAATATGTTCACTGCCACACTCCCCCATTGAGCGCCCGTAAGGTTGTGGAAGAGAGGGCCTGGGTCGAACCACTGTACTCCTCCCCACCAGCACCGATAAATGGGATTTCCCAACATTAGGGGTACCTTTTGGGGTCCCTAGAACAAGGAGTTAAGATACATCAGGGACTATATTGGGGTCCGCCTGTTTTGGGAAGCTACCAACTATCCAAACGAGAGAGCTTACCCTTGGCTAGCTGGGAATGAAGGAATGGATCCTTACAGTAGTCCCGATATAACCCATTATTTCACTTTCCATTTTGAGCTCCACTCCTTCTAAATCCTAAGCCCTAAGCCCCTATAGCAGTTTCCATTTTTCTGTTCCATTCCTTCATTCCCAGCTATCCAGAGGTAGGAAGATCCTATACAACATAATAAAAACCCCCTATAACCTAGATCATGTAAACTTTACATAACCGCATATAACGCTATACAACCCTATATAGCCCCTCTTTAAGCTATAGTTCCAACTCCTAGTATATCCCTTAATAAGCCCTATACTAGTCCCCTAGATAACCCCCTTCAAGGAGTTTAGACTATAGCTCATATAACCCACATCCCTACAAACTACAGTACCCTGTAATCCCAGTTTCCATATGATTTTCCATTTCCTTTTGCATTTGATTCTCCATTATTTGGGGTTTTAAGCGCCCTCCGGACTGAAGGGCGGGTGATGCCAAGGAGCTTGTCATCGTCACTGCTTGATTTGGCCTGCGGAGAAGTGGGGGTTCCCCAAAATTCGGGGTACCTTAAAGGGGGGATATAGGGGTCACATAGGGTTATATAGAAATTGTATAGGGGGTTTTAGGTTCAGGGATTCCCCAAATTAGGGGTACCCTTTTCAGGGATCCCTAGAATGAGGACTATAGTAGAATAGGGTCTATGTTGGGGCCCCCCTATTTTGGGAAACTTCTAGGCCAACTTCTGCCCGTTTTGCACTTTAAGCTGAAGTGTCTGCGGATTGGGGATGGGGACAAACGCAGCTTCAATGCGGCCTTTTGAACCAAAAATGGCTTTGCCGCTGGAGTATATCTTTTCATAAAAGCGCCGCCAAGTTCCTAATGCATGGAGATTGGGTTGGAAGAGACACGTAGTTCATCACTTGCCAACCATGTCGCGTACAAAGGCAGTCTCGTAAAGGCAGTCGAGACTGGACAGCACTGAAATGACAGCCTCAACCCGCAACTCCGCAAGCAAGCGGCTCAAAAATCCCTTTTGATTTCTGGCAGGCTTCTGGCAAGAGTAGGCACGCCAAAAGGCTGACCCCTATGTAGAAGCTACTGCAGAAGCAACCCATGCTTACATCATGTAGTGCGGGAATATTATAGGCTACATCTGAACAGTCCCAATTGCGACCTGCCAAGCCATACCAACAGGATCATTTATGCGCTCAAGACCAGACTCCCATATGAAGGCATGCAGGGGAAGGAGGAAGGGTGGTGGGATGCGACGGCAGCTGGCACCACCCGCACCCCAACTACACTGTTGCAACCTTGTAGAACTAAGTATGGATCATCTCACAGCATCTCAAAGCAATACTGCCACCAGGTAATAACTTGACGGTATGCATCCTGAGCAACTATCAGCCTCCCCCAAATTCCATAGTCATGGGCTCTGGACTTCTACGCAGCGGCTCAGACTGAATGAAGAACCTTCTCACACAGAAGCGACAACGCCAAGGGACTCAGCTCATGGCTAAATATGTGGGGCTTTCCCCTAATTAGGGTACCCTTTTGAGAGTCCCAATAATAAGGACCATAGTATTTGGGGGTCCATATTGGGGTCCCCCTATTTAAGGAAACCACCATGTTTACCTGAATCGGAGAGAAACCAACCAGAAAGCACCTCGAAGGCCGACACTTGCGACAGGGCATCCGCAACGCGCCGCGTGAAGTCCAACAGCATCCCCCTCACATGGTGTAGGTAGGGTACTGCTAGAAGGACTGCTAAGGTTGCTAAGGAGCTTGAGTGAGTCATTTGGCAGTTATATTCAACTGTTACTGAGTGGGGGACAGTATCCAATGTGTAGGATTTCCCGCTGAGGGTTGCCCATGCTTTTCTGTTTTGTGAGGAGTCTCGAGGTTGCCTTCTGGAGGCAGAAGGCAAAATCTGAAGGCAAGTAGGATTCCGCCCGCATTGCCGCGAGCGATTGGAAGTTCATACTTAAACTTGGCTCTCAGCAGATCCTAAACAGGAGCCATTCCAGACATGATACCCTTTACAGGCCAGAAGCAAGCGCAGCTGAATGAATCTGTCGAGCGGCTGCTCTAGAGAGATGGTAGCTTGTTTGGCAATGGCGTAGGAGATTTTGAGGCTGGCTGCAAGCCCTTGACGTTCAAAACCCTGATGCCCAAACTTTCGAAATCCACCAGTCCTTGAAACCCAGAATGTAACAAGGATACCTACTTCTGGCCCTTAAGTTTACCAACTTTACGGATTTTGAAGCTGTACATACAGACACAGACAAAAGTCGGAGCTTGCAGGGTCCTCCGCTCATCTTCTGCCACCATCTGCAGATTGGAGCCCATAGCCCCGCACGATGAGATCAAGTGAAAGTCCTGTGCAGCGGGTGTATGGTTTCGGATATGTGGGACAAGGTTCAGTTGCAAAGGAACTGCGTCCGCGTGCTGCGACCCTAGGTAGTAGTAATGGTGATAATGACAATGCTAATACATCACCAGGACAAAAGCTTCGAGATGCCAATGTACATCTCATAAGTATACTGCCATGTTTCAGCGCGGAGAGATTTCCAGGGCAGAAGGTCCATTTTACGTGGCCAGCATGGCGGAGTAATTACGATCCGGGAATAAACTTATATTGTTATAAAGTTCCCGGCGGAGAGCCTGTGCGAGCCTGAGTTCCCGGCGGAGAGCCTGTGCGAGCCTCTGCTTGGAGTCTACAGGGGAAATGGGTTGCCCTTGCCGCGCACATTGCATGGTCAGCCCGTGTGCCGAACTTTTGTCCTACCGCAGTAGTAATAATAGCAAGAATAGTAATAACGGTAATAATAATGGTGAGAATAACAGTAGCAATAGGACTAAGGGCTGGGGGGCTTGAGTCTTGAGGGTGAAAAAATTGCACAAACTGGAGGATGCCCGAACATGCAGCACAGAGCATCTAGACCGAATCCGGAGGTCAACCTGTGTTTGAACGCCAGGCCTCTGTGCCTTTTGTGGGATTCGCGAGAAAACAGGCATAATTAGTGACCAAAACCAAACAGCCTCAAGAAACAAAACGATGAACGCTATACAGGTCATAACGCCTGCCATGTGTGGCCAGAAATTGGAAACAGCTGCGGGCATGTTGTCGCTAGGCCCCTGGCTCCTCGGTAGCGTTGGCTAATCGCGCAAGCGCACAAATAAATATCAAACGTTCCTCCACATTCTCCATATACGCGGCTACGTGGACATGATTCTACAGAATGACCACAAGATGATTTCCATTCAGATCGCACCATATCAGGTGATGATTTCTTTCTCGAGTTCAGGATGGGCATGAAAGGACTTAGATTTGACCACCGCTGGGTGTACTGCCTCTGCTGCAGGGATCCTTTACTTGAAGAAAGGAATCCAATCAGCCACTGTTGGTAAAGACAGAGCACTAAGCAGGAACAGCTTGTGTTCAACTGCTGTGTCCTTACTATATACTCTAAGAAACAACAGCCTCAAATCCTTGGAGGCCGGCAAAACTACAGCAGGAACCAGCTTCAACCCAACATCCTGCAGCCCTTGAGATCGCGAACTGAAACCGACTGTCCTTCTTCAAGTCAGTAAGGCGTTTCACCTCAAAAAGGCACCAGATCCTCACGGCAACGCAGTAGCTAGATAGATAGATGCCATGGTTCTTCTTTTGCGAGTCCTACAAGTAGGACGTGGGAGACGAATTCTCAAGAACAACGAATTAAACAGTTTCTCAGACTTAGAAGAAGGAATTATAGAATTATTATAGAGCCCCTGCCTTGCTTCGGTTGCTTGTCTATGCTTCGACAGGGCTTCGTGGCTTGGTAAAGGCCGGCAGACCTTGGACTTTAAGGAATCATGAGGATCCCTTCTAGCAGTCCTTGTAGCAAGGATCCTACTTATGGGCCCATGCAGATCCAACAGCCAGTCCATGGGGGCAGGTCCCTCCAGCCTTCGTAGCCTGCATCCTTACTACGATACTTGGAGGGTCATGGGGACTTGGTAAGTAGGCGACGAATGGCGATGACTGGGGTTATTATATGGCTTATAGGGGTTATTAACCTACTTACGAAGTGTATATGACCCTCCAAGTAGACTCTACCAACGGCATGGCCGTTGGGGGCGGCATCGTCGTTCGCGAAAACATCCTTCACCCATCATGTAACTTGCTGTTCCATAACAACATAAGTTGACAAACGCGCTTGATAACCCTGTGGGGTGCCTTAAATAGATAGAATATAGCTTTGAGTATGTCATAATAAGATCCCCATATTCCCCGTATACTATCTACTTCAGGGGGACTATAAGCTGTGACTACAATGTCAAACCATGGCAACTCTCTTGCTGCTGCTTCTTCTGATACACACACCACACAGCCACCAGGTGCTCTGTGGGGAGGAAGTGCGGTGGCAACTGTTTCCTTAATGGTCCCCCAAGTACCAGTCTAGCACAGCTCGTGATGTGCTCTGCTTCCAAAGTGTTTAAGCCTAATACTTGGCTGCTGCTCCTGGAGAATGGGGAGACATCCTCGTCAACCACCATGACCTAAGCATACAGGTTACTTGAAAGGATGCCCGGCGGCGTAGGACGTAGCAATGAAAGGTGCTGAGGGTAGAAGCCTAGATGTGAGGTGCACGCTCGACGTTTCCCTTGTGTCTACCTGGGTGGAACCGAATGCTCGACTTTTCTTCCCTGGCATCCCTGGCCGTTTGGGCTCAAGCACATGTGAACCTAAATGATCCCCAGGCTTCAGCTTCCGGGCTTAGGGTTTAGACCTTGGGGTTTAAGGTTCTTCGGAGCTTCTGGGTGTAGCTCGTGAACGCTCACTTGGGAGTGCCTGTGGCTCAAAAACGACTTCCACGCGTGGTGACTTCAACCTCTGAACAGACACTACATGTAGGATCGGCTACAGTATTTTAAGAGAATCCCATGTGTGAGGTTAACAAAATATGCCACCCCATCCGCGTCCGTAGATGAAGAATTGCTGCATGGTTGAGCGCTTTGCATATACACATAGACCCTGCTGTCTGCACATCCTCATTTCAGATTTCTAGCTCTGGATCTACCCTAAACCCTAAACCCTAATCCATGATTTGAGGTTTAGGTCTGGGGTTCGGAAAACGATCACCAACTCAAAGTTGTCTGGTGGTTGGTGGGGAAATGGAGCCCTGCGGTAGCCCTTCCCCAATGAACAGAATAGCTTTTTTGCTGTTCCGACATGACTAAACCCTAAATCCTAAGCCCTAAGCCCTAAGCCCAAAACCCTAAACCCTAAACCCTACGCCCAAAGCCCTAAACCCTAAGCCCTAAGCCCTAAGCCCTAAACCCTAAGCCCTAAGCCCTAAACCC
>CAJNIZ010019713.1:49877-83525 GCA_905231905.1 Symbiodinium pilosum | reverse complement strand
TGCTGCTGCTGCTGCTGCTACAACCGACGATGACGCTGCTGCCGGCGGCGGCTGCTGCTGCTACAAGCACTACCACGGCTGATCACTACCACCACAACCACAGCGATGACTACTACTACGACGAATGCAACATGAGTGCTCACACCGACGTTGACGACAACAACGTCTATCTGAAAATGCCACTCCGAATCAAAACGGCAACAGCATCTGCAGAGATGGCCCAGGTATTACACAGACATTCGATGATGACGACCTTGGTCACAAAGACGACGATGACGACAACAAGAAGTATGAGCCATGAATCCTGCCGCCTGAGCTTTAAACCTTGATAAAGGCAGAAGCACGGCCTCGGTGATGCCACCCAGCCAGGTGATGTCGGGTTGGAGGATGTGAGCCGCCTTCCTGTCCAAGCCAAAAAAGCATCCACAACTCATGCATACTGGTGCTATGAGGTTCGCATTTGTGGGTAAGTTGTTAGAACTTGGAGTTTAGGGCGTGGAGCTTTGCGTTCAGGCCTTCGCGTGTAAGGGCTAAGGTTTAGGATTTAGGCTTTGTGGCTTGAGGTCTGTTTTCTGGCTTTCCTGAGTGTGTATGGGGTGTCTTCGGAGCGTGGGGCATGTAGACATGCGATGCCCTCTTGCAAAACCTCGCCAAAAGTTTGGGTTAAGGGGTTGGAGACTTGGAGTTGGGTTGGGTGAGATGGTTTAGGCCAGTCACAGTGTACAGAAATTCAGAGGCAAGGAAGTTAGAGCATCTCCAAGCACAAGCCCACGATGAAAGGAGTTGCCGCAATCAGAAGCAAAACCTCGAAATGAGGAATAACGCTGGTGTACTTCTTGACTGAGGCGCGATGAGAGCGGCGGGCCGTCACAAGAAGCTACGAGTAGTCGGGGACCACTAGTAAAGGCCACTAGCAAGTGTTTGGGGATCCCCACAAGCACCCCAGAAAGGATGATCGAACGATACAAGCCCAAGATCTTCGAGTGCAAAAGCACGACACTCTTTTTTCTGGATTTGGGAGTTTCTGACAGATCGTGCAACTCCGGGCTGGAGCAGACAGCCAGACGCCAGGAGATCGGCACTTTCTGCGCTACTCTTGGGCGCGGCTGTGGTGACCCCTGCTTGAGGAGATCTTGTTAGCAGAACTGCCAGGGGCAAAATATTCGTGCAGTTGAAAGGCACTCAGGAGTCTGAACCTCCGAATGCAACATACAAAAGTGCAGAGTAAGATTTCTGCTTGTCTCAGCACTCTGTGCTTCTCTCAGCACTCCGTGCTGTGGCTGCAAATGCATCAGGCCTATTAAACACGACTGGCCCAATGTCCAAATGACAACTTGAAAATGTCCAGCGCTTCAACGCTTCTAAGGAACGAAAACTGCATCAAACTCAGGCTGCACCCGCATCTTTGCTTGCTGGGATGACCTGGGCGTTTCTCAACACTTGTGTGTCCCACTACTCCTTAAGATTGGAGGAGCCTGGACCCTACAATCAATCTGTCTAGAATCCTCACATAGGCCCTACATTCCCTTGCCAATGGACCTGGACTCCTTCATGCTAGCCTTGCTTGCTGAGGCAACCTGCCAATGGCGAGTGAAGCCAGCGCGCTGGAAGCCACCGCCAAAGCTTGGCGAGCTGAGGAACCCAGGGTTTCCAAAGGCTTGAAGGACGACCGCCGCGTCCTTCTGTCTGGAGCGATTAAGGCCATGATTTTTGAGGTTTGGGATATTGATGTCGAGGCTCACGGAGACACGAAACCGCGTAGGGTGCCCCACTCCCTCACGCGTGACTACCCAGACCCCAGCCTTGTTGGCAAATTCTTCGGATCAAGGAAGGCTTGCTTCTTCGCCTTTGTAGGCGTCCTGGACGGGTGCTCCTACACCTTGTATAAATCATCGGTCTAGGCTTCGAAGGCTGAAGATTTCATGCCACTGTGAAAACCAAGCGCGCGTACAAATCTTTGAGAATTATGTGCAGCTTTAGTCATCCTATCTAGTCTGCGAGTCAAAACAACATGGGAACACACCGCACGTGCTAGCTTTGAGATTCGCTATACTTAATGGGACTCTACGCACCAAGAATTACCAACAGCATCCCCTTACAATCAGTGCGTGAGCATCGTATGGTGCACCCTGAAACCCTGTTCTGGCTGCATAGGCTCCAACAGTCGCTGAAGGCCCCTCGATTCCCAGACTACATGCTCCATTTAAAATAGAAAGTTTTACATTAGGGGTGTTAGGGTTCAAGGCTTGGGTTTGGGAACTTAGCTCCTTGGGCTTAGACAAACAAAATGCGACGTTCTAGTACATGTACATGCCGTATAGTTTGCCACTGCATGAACACTTGTTTTAGTGGTTCTTCAGGCTACCCTCCCAAAAAGCGCCCCCTTAAAACCTGAACCCTGAAGCCCAACCATGCAACCCCAATCCCTAACCAACCATCTTAAATCTCAAACCTTCCGCGCTCAAACTTAGCTCCCAAACAATCAAACCTGAACCTCAACCTTCATACCGAACCTAAAGGTATTATCTATCCTGGCCAGCTTTACCATGCCAGGGCCCCAATCATAACCAGAGTAGCTGCGTCTTCTAGATGGTATAGAAGTACGTCGGACTATGCAGAAATTCTATAAGGACCACAAGAGGCAGTGCATAAGGGCTATACACGGATCAAGGCTGAAGTATGAATACGCAGGGCACATTATCTTATAGAAGCTCAACTGAACTCGCTCAGGCATCGAAGGCTTCGCTGTAGGGCGGCATGGATGCGAGGATCGGGCCGTGACTTCGGGTAACCGGGCAAGCTCGCACTCCTCATCGCTGCGTGCAAGGCGCGTGGCAGAATCAGGATCTGACCTGCCAGCAACAGTCAGAAGAAGATTATAAGATTGATACAAAAATCTTGAAGCGCAAGAATGCGAAGAGATGCCTCATGAAAAGAACTGACCCATCAGACCAACAATGATACTCTTAAATGCTGTGACATCCTCACGATGTGGAGACAGTCTTTGTCCCGTCCGTTTATCGTTTATCAAGTTCTGGAAATATTCAGAGCCCTATCCCATCTGCTATGCGGTCCGCAGCCATCCCTGACAAGAGAACCCCACAACAGTCCACTCTGTAGGCTCCTAGCGGACTAGGCCACTTCCAATCCACCACATCCCTTGCTCTTCCTGTGCAATTGCTGAGTGAGTAGTTGCAGGCGAAAATTGCTGCCCCTACCATCCCTAGTTCTGCAGCCCAGAGGCCCCTATTTTCCTTAATTTCACAGCCCAGAGACCCCGAAGGAAACGAGTCGTAAGATCAGTTCCAGCATCTATGAGCGGTACAATCCCCTAGAACTATCTGCGCACACCCTGTAGACCCTTTTCAAGTTTTTAGACAAATGAGCTTCCCAAATCCCAGATCGCAAGCAGTGTCCCCCTCAAGTTGTTTGGACAAATAAGCTCCCCAAATCCCAGATCGCAAGCAGTGTCCCCCCTCAAGTTGTTTGGACAAATGAGCTCCCCAAATCACAAATCGCAAGCAGTGTCCCCCTCAAGTTGTTTGAAAAATCAGCTACCCAAATCCCAGATCGCAAGCAGTGTCCCCCTTAAGTTGTTGGACAAATGAGTTCCCCAAATCACAAATCGCAAGCAGTGTCCCCATTAGATGTTTGGACAAATGAGCTCCCGAAATCACAAAGCGCAAGCAGTGTCCCCGTTAAGTTGTTTGGACAAATGAGCTCCCAAAATCACAAATCGCAAGCAGCTCCAGGAGCCTGTTAGAAAGGAATTTGCAATATTGGGCTGTTCAGGCGCTCTGCTGGAGCAAAGCCCTGAAATCAACTAGGCGAAGGCGTGCACCCTATGCACCAGGCAGCTTCTACTTGCTTACTTAGCGGCTTCTGCAGAAGTGGAGAAGCCGCCGATTCTGCGCCAACAAGCCGGCTAAGACCCTCCGGTTCCTGGGACCATGCCGGATTCAAGGTTTTAGGGATCGGTGTTTAGGGTGCGCGGGTTTAGGGTTGAGTGTTTAGTGTTTGGGCCCGGGCGCGCCGCAGTCCCTTCCATTATTTTCGTACTTATAAATTACATACTCTTGTATCTTGCATGAATAGCAAGGGCATTCTGAAAACAAAAACCATTTCTCTTCTTACCGGTGGGTTGCGTTCTCAACTGTCACTATGACAATCTTTGCTAGCATTTACTGTTATTGCTACAATTCTACTGCTCCTACTTGAGCCCCAACCCTAAAAACACTCAACCCAAAGCCCAGGCCCTGAACACAGATGTGGCCAAAAACAGAACCCTGAACTCTACACCAAAACCCTGAAAAAAGAGCACAAAACCCAAAACCTGAACCATGAACGCCAGTCCCCAAACCCTCAGCCAAGTTTCCTGAAAGCAGAACCACTCGCTCTCCAAGGCATCTCGGGCTGTGGCCTGGAAGCTGGATAAAAAGCCTGATCTGGAATAAAAACGCAAACCCGCCTGAACAAGGAGTGACTCGGGTTTTGCACTGACGGATTGAGGCTTAGAGTTCCAGGGTTTGAAGATTTGGGGTTCAGGCTTTAGGCTCTACTCTCTGGGGTTTCAGGTTAAGTCTTACGGACCCGGAACTCCGGGCCCGCGACCCGTTTGGCAGGCGAAGGCTCCAGAAGCCAGAACCTGAAGACACGACAACAATGGGGGGTTCGGGCTTATCACGCTTAGAATCCTACTTTTTGTTGGGTAGCCTCCTATTATGGGACATCCAGGGGATTATGCCCACAAGCAGTTTTAATTGCTTACCACACTTTACTGTTGCTTTGCTTTCCCAAAATATTGTTGGACTGTATGCAAATACAACGGTTGCAAGGACTATATCTATAGACATTGCAAGTACTGATAGCTTCTTAGCGTTGCCACGCTGTTTGGACCTGCCTTGCAACTTCTTATGCTGAACCCTATTTGCACTGATCACCCATCATATTCGTCATCCTAAACCTCTTTCTCTTAGTATTAGTTACTGCAAAAAACCATGAAGCACTTGATAAACATGATACTCGAAATCCTAAATGCTAGAACTGCTTTCATTGATCCAGGAGGCACAAGGTCGCAGGCATCCTCGCTGCGAAACATCCGCAGCAGAGGGCGATCAACCGGAAGCCTGCCAGAAACAAGAAGTTTCTGAAAGTCCCCCTGTGGTGGAGTTTTGGAGGGTTGGCTCCAGGCTTTGACGCTTGGATTTATGGGCTGTTGGGGTTAGACTTTTTGCGGGTTTTAATGGTTAGGTGGGAGGAGCTGCATGGGGTGAAGACCGGATCATATTTCCGAAAGAACATGTCCTCCTTATCAGGCCGTCATCCCTGTACATATAGGGACCACCAGTTTTGGGAAGCAGGGTCCTGTGACTGTTGTAGGGACACTGCCACCATGCTACAGGACAGATTTCTAGAAACTGAATATCCAAGAAAAGACGTTTTTCAAATCCAGGGTTTAGGCAACACCCCTGCAAATCCCGCTAAGGCCTGAAGAGTTTTGTCGCAAGCTCCGTCTCGAAACGCGTATCTCCCAGGAAGGGGTAGCCTTGAAGAACAGCAGGTTTCGGGTTCACGGATTGAGGGATGGGAATTTAAGATTGACGATTGAAGATCTAATGTTTGCTCCACTGGGCTGAAGCGATAAGGTTTCTGGTTTGGATTTCGGGTTTGCGGGATCAAGGTAACATCTAGCAACATGAGCTCAAGAATCTTAACATCCAGGTAACATGACCACCTAATTTGATCTCTTCAACAGCAATCAATCTACTTTCAGCTTACAGGATCAAGAATGCACGCATGACATGCAGTTATCTCGCGTTACCGAACGCTGGTGGCTGAATCACAAGGGGTTGGTCCATGGTCGCGGTGTACTTCACTCCACGTCAACCCATGTGCTGCAAGGTCACGCAACGAGCGCTCCAGCTCGAGCACCGTATGTGCTCGTGCAAGACCGCATAATTGCAAGCAAGGTGCTCTGGGTCAAAAGGTAGTAAAGCACGACGCCTAAGGCGAAAACATCTGCGCCAGTGCCGCCCCTACGCTCCTGGTAGATCTCTGGAGCCAGAAATCCTCAGTTTTTGATTTCTTGCAACGTTATGCGTGTAACTTTTGGCACATATGAGACGACCACGACTGCCACTACTACTATTTCTACTACTCCCCCTTCTCCTCCTCCTCTCTCTTCTGCTATCTGCTGCTACTGCTATTGCTACTGCTACTGCTGCTGCTGCTACTGCAGCTACTATTGCTGCTGCTGCTGCTGCTGCTGCTGCTACTACTACTACTACTACTACTACTACTAGGATGACGATGACGACGATGATGACGACGACGACGACAACTACTACTACTTCTACTTCTGCTGCTGTTGCTATGGATGCTGTTGCCATAACTGTTAACGGCCACCTCCGTCCCCTACCAGCTACACTTCAGCTGGGAATGCGCGAAACAAGGAAATAGTATAAACACCACGTCCGATCCAAGTAAGTGACGGGGCGTTGCACCGCTGCTACTACCACTGCCCCCACCGCCACCACCACCGCCACCAGAACCCTATCCACTGCTCTATCTGCCTTTCCTTGTAGGCGGACAACCCCTCCTACTGCGTACTTCCCCGATGACAAGGAAGACGGCGTTGACAATGATGTTGACACGATGGATAAAACCCTCGGCAACACCGACAACGATGACCACCACCACCTCCTCTTCCTCCATCACCACCCCCATCACCACCACCACCACCACCACCACCACCACCACCACCACCATCACCACCATCACCACAACCACCACTACCGCGACTACCACCACTAACACCACACCACCACCTACACCAGTAAAACCACTACCACAGCAACTGCCGCCACTACCACCACATCCACAGCCACCACGACAACAAGAACAACATTCGTGACGACGACGATGACCAAGGCCCCAACCAGAAGCGCGTCAACAACCACAATCACAACCACAACATAAACTACCGTACCATGACTACAAAGACCACAATCATGACGACTATGATGATCATGCCAACCCAGGGCAAGACTGCAAGGAAGTTGGCAAACTGCTTTGCGATAGCAAATCTGAAGCACGAAACACACTGCGGAGACGAGGAACCCAACGTGCCACAAGCCCAATCTGTAGTTTGAGCGCCTAGCAGGAGCATCTACAAGCCAGCGGAAAGCTGTTGGCTTCGGGTTACTTTAAGTTTACATATCTCAGGCGCATGTGGCAAACCCCAAGCCAGACGTCCGGGGCAGTCTCACTTACAATGTGAGCACCAGCATTATGCCTCATTGGCAAGAATTCGCGCATGAGACCCTACGCAAACAGGAGAACCCAGTTTTCGGAAAGTTTGCCAAAAGCTGCATGGCTTTTCTTCATTGATTATCGCTTCATCTTGCTTGCGCAACAGGTATGACTGCTTGGATGTTCATTCGTATAAACAAGAAGGGTTGAAAGTTAGGATGGGCACGATCATACCCTCGCTCGCTGGAACCCCAACTGTTCCCCCTTTATCTTTGCAGAATCTTTAAACCTACCAACAAACCTGGAAGGTTTTCCCACGTCGCCACTTCAGCTTGGTGTAAATTAGGGCTCAGGGTCCAGGGCTAAGGGCTAGGGGCTTCGGGCTTAAGGGTCGAGCATTTCTAGAGGGCGGTGTCAGCCCAACAATCATTGTGATACCCCTAAGTTGGGAGATACTCACCCTATATCCCAAGATATCCTTGTATAAACCCCATGTAGCCCCTGTAGAAGGACCCCTGATTGTTGGACAACCCTACCGCCTTCTGACAGAAATGTTGCCAGATCGAAATCAGCCAAAACCACCCGGCGGCCACCATCTTGAACCTTTTTTGGGGCTCAGCGTTCAGGGCTAGCTGCACAGCAGCACCAAGTATGATGGTCAGAGAAGTCACACACGCCCTGCTTCGAGAATAACAAGCAGAAAAACCATAAAAAATACTAGCAGCACCACACCCGACATGAGCACAATAGTGCGTTTGTAGCCCTTGATGTCGCACTACGAACTGCGATCAGAGCACTAGCACGTCATGGACAAAACGGCGGTCTGATATAGAAGCACAGGATCTTTTTAGCCACTTTAATCTGCCCTCGTCAGTCATGTCGCGTAAAAGCCCATGGAACGCATTTCCTGAAGCAGGCAGAAAACACATGTTGTTCACACATTTCTCAATCTACATGAATGCAAAGTACTGATTTGGCGATTCCACTTGCTGGACTCTCTCAGAGGACGGGAGACAATTCCGTTACAGTTTACAGGCCATGATGATATATCTAAAGGACCCCTCTATATGCCCCAAAAAATGAACAAGGTTCCTTTCACTCACGGAAAGTTCGCCACAAGTCCCAATGCAAACTTGTCGAGAAACGGGTCAATAACTATCACAAGACTTTATGCGGACTGCTACACAGATGCTTTCCGCCAATTCCAGCAAAGCCTGAGCAAGCTTATCAGCGAACCAAGTCACCACAGCCGCTCGACAGCCAAAAAAACGCAGGCGACATACAGTAAGGATTGTATCTGGGATTGCTGCAACAAAGGAAGGATCACAGATCACAGCATGTTCGATCCGTCTCGGCCTTTGGGGGTATTTTTACAGCTGCTACTACTGCCCACCATGACTACCAAAAAAGTGGGAAACAAATAACCCTCCCCTGCCTTTAACCTTAAACCCCAAACCCCCCACCCTACACCCTCAAGAACTCAAGCCCAAATCCCTAAAGCCCACAAACCCCGAACCCTGAACCCCCCCCCAAGCCTTCAAGCCCTGAACACCAAAAAAACCCTAAACACCCCTCTATAACCCCTATATATCTCCTATTATTACCCCTATGACAACCCCTATTATAACCCTAAAAGCTGCCAGAAAGCCATGATGTTGGCATCCTTCACATCCCGGTGAACGATTCCAAGCCTCGGTCTGCAGTTTGCTCTGTGCTTTTTGGTGGGGGTGGGTGGGTGGAGGGGGGATATGAGATATTGGGGATAGCTAGGGCTTATAATAGGGATATAACAGGGATTATCATAGGGGTTATGTAGGGTATATAATTGGGGATATATTGGGATAATGGAAAAGAAATGGAAACTTCTGTTAAAGCTTTGGGATTTGGATGCTTTAGGGTGTCGGATTTTGGGGATGGGGTTTGGGGCTTTGGGGTTTTGGATGTTGGGCTTGAGGCTTTAGGTTTTTGATTTGGGGTTTAGGATTTGGGGTATTGGTCTGTGGGTCTAGGGATAAAGGTTTAGGGTTTTAAGTTCTACGCTTTGGGATCTGCATTTGAAGTTCAGGGTTTGGGCTTGAAGCTTCAGGGCTTGCAGCTGGAGTGTCACACTTCGACCCGGGGCCGTTGCCTGGCTGCCATTCACACGAAAATGACTCATGCGGACTGAAGCGGTGATACTGTCCTCACTGTCGCCGCTGCCATCTCAACCCCATGCATGGATGCATGTGCGCCTGCGGTGCCCGGCCACAAACCTTGTTCACGCTGCCCAACCAACCTTGCAGACGCTGAAGCTCTTGAACGAGCAATTTTCAGCGATGAATTCGCGAATCGCGGGCCTGAGACCCTCGCCAGGGGCCGTCGTTCCGCTCAATATGGTCAAGCTGGTGCCAAAATCGGAGGTGGTTATGGAAAAATCAACAGGCACGTACGTCATATCTAATGCGTAACTGTCGAGGCTGTGGTCTAGGCTCAGAGAGTCACTGCGAGGAGAGCAGGCGATCACGTGCACACGAAGCATACGTAACACAAACGACAGCCAGATGCGGCGGATCAGCAAGCGCGAAAAGCGAGCGGCTAAAAAGAAGATTGCTTCTGGAGGATAGAGGGCTTTTAAGAGAGAAAAAGAGAGAGAAAGAAAGAGAGTGAGATTTCGATTTTGAAATCGCACAACCTCGAGGCGTCCCTTGCGCTTGGGGCTGGACGCCTTTGGACGCGTGGGGCTTTTGATGTTGGGTTTAAGGTCTTGTGTTTGGAGCTTTGCATCTTGGATTCTGGGCATAAGGCGTTGGGCTGCGGATGCTCCGGGTTTGCGGATGCGATTTCTTAGGGCTTTGGATTAAGGATAATTCAGGGTGTAGGGTTGAAGAGTTTGGGCCTCCTTTGCTTCAATTTGGGGGTTGGGGTTGAGACTTTTGCGTTTCGGGCTTAGGGTGTTGGGTTTTTGGTAATGGGCTTTGAGTTTTGGGTTTAGGGCTTTTGGTTTTTGGTTTGGGGCTTTTGGTTTTGGTTTTGGGCTTGTGGTTCAGGGTGTTAAGCTTTGGGATTTGGATTTTGGGCTTCATGGCTTGGCCTGGGGTTTGGGCTTAATGCTAAGGACGCAGGGTTTTCAGTGTTGGGTCTCAAGTTCTTTGGATTGGGGGCTGTATAGGATTTGGATTTCGCGCTTGTTTAGAATTGGACGAGGACGACCTGCTGCTGTACTGCTACTGCTACTGCTGCTGCTGCTGCTGCTGCTTCTCCTTCTACTTCTACTTCTACTTCTGCTTCTGCTTCTGCTTCTACTTCTACTTCTACCTCTACTTCTACTACGATGACGACGACGACTACTACTACTACAACTACTACTCCTGCTCCCACTCCTACTCCTACTCCTACTCCTACTACTACTGCTACTACTACTACTACTACTACGACCACCACCACCACCACCACCACCACCACCACCACCACCACCACCACCACCACCACCACCCTGCTTCTTCCTGGACAACTACCAGCGCTGTTCACACCATGGCTACTTCCTGTGCGCGAGGAATTGATGCGGGCCAGCTGCGGGACGATGAATCGAGCTCCCAAAGTCAGAGAGCCAAAGAGCCAGCATCAGGGTTCTGCCGGGGCCGAGATGCACTGCGGAGGGTCGGGGGGGACTGATTGAGGGATAACTCAATCTTTTCTGGCTTATAGGCACTGCAAGCATGTTTACTCAGCCCCCCGACCCTCCTAAGAAGGAGCGCTCCATCTTTCATACTCGGTGGCTACAGTGTAGGTAGGACGCGGCAGCTATTCTTTCAAAGACACCACAAACACAGATTCGTTTAACCTCGAGTCTAGGATGTGAATCCTAGATCGTAATCATCTAAGCCTTGTTTTTTGCGGTACCGTACACCAGACCCACTGTACATCCTAAAGCCCTAAGCCCTAAAACCTGGGAGCCTAACATCCTAAACCCTAACAAACCCTAAATCCCAAGGCCCTAAACACTGAAGCCCTCGGGACTAAACCCCCCAACCCCGTTTTGGAGCGCAAAACCGGTCCTGAACCTGGGTTCAGACCAAAGAATTCCCAGAAGCTCTCCTCTGCAGGTTAGGATTTAGGGTATAGGATTTAGGGTTTCGGATTTAGGGTTTAGGGTTCAGGGTTCGGGGTTTAGGGGTTAGGGTACAGGGCTTAGAGGTTTAGGGTCTAGAGTTTGGGGGTTCGGGCTTAGGGGCTCGAGGTGCGCCCCCGAACCACCTACTACCGGGCCCCAAATACAGGATATACAAGGATATATAAGTAAATAATCGATAAAGGATGTAGGGACGCATGGGTATATGTGGGATTGAAGGTTTATAACGGAAGGTCAAAAGAAAAAGGACATGGAAAATTACATTGAAACCGGTGTTACAAGGGCCAAAACAATCAAAACATTACAGGTCCCAGATTCCCTGTATTAATATAGTCCCCCTTAAGTAGATAGAATATGGGGTATGTGGGGATCTTATTACAATATACCCAAAGCCATATTCTCTCCACTTGAGGGGACTATAAGGTCCTCAAAAAGACCTCAAAACGATGTTGCTGGTAATTCTACAGGCTTCTACATTAACATCCGGAGCTTTAAGCCCTACACCCACTTTGGCACATCTACACATGCTGACAGCATTTTTGACCATGCTATCCCTGAATTCAAGACTAAAGCCTACACCGTGTAAGGGTAATGTTCCATCTTCTTTTCCATGTGATTCTCCATTCTTCCCGAAACCCCCAAAATACCCCTCTATAACCCCCCTCTATACTATAATCTCGTGGAGTCTGCTTACTGGGCCCCTCATATAACCCCAATAGAACCCTAATATAACCCTAATATAACTCCAATAGAACCCTAAGATAACCCTAATATAACCCCAATACAACCCTAATAAAACCCTAATATAACTCCAAAAAACCCAAACCCCAAACCCTAAACCCTAAACGGCAGGTGTCGCTGGATCTTGATCTGCTCTCGCAAATTGCACCGTGCACCCTCCGGGGCTCTCCCTTTCGCGACGTCAATCGACATGGCTTCTCTAAGTTCCGCGACTTTAGGGAGGGTTAAGGGTTTAGGGTTCAGGGTTCAGGCTTGAGGGTTTAGGGTTTAGGGCAGATCAGAATTTCAGCTGGTTCTGAGGGATAGAGAGATCACAAAATTTAACATATCGCTTTCTAGGAGAGTGCTTGCTTTCGCATCTGGATGGTAATTACTTACGTTTGTGGCAAAGCGCGACCCTAAACCCTTAAAGCTTAAACATTGAACCCTAAACCCTACACCACACTAATGATTAGGTTGAACCCCCCACCCAGTACTAGTGACTTTACGGGATAATAGTAACTACATTAGGGTCCTCTTATATATTCCCATTACACCACTACTACAGGGTGGAGGGCCCTCTTAACTCATATACCTGACTTAAGGGAAGATCTGGTTTAGGGTTTAGGGTTGAGGGTTGAACGGTGTCCTCAGACAAAAGAGTATTGGGGTTTAATTAGGGTTGTATTAGGGTTTTTATAGGGTGATATTAGGGGCCCAGTAAACACACTCCATGCAGATCATGATGGTAATGATAATTATAGAATTAATATTAGCAATACTTGTAATGGTTACAATAATAGCAAGACTAATAACAATAAGAAAAAACAGCCATTACAGTATCAAAAATAGAAATGGCAATAATTAAAGGAATGAACACAGAAATGATGACAGTCATAAATGTAATACCAGGGAGATGGATGCGTGCGAAGCAATTGAAGCAAACTACAAGCAGACAACAAGGAGCCCAATTGGCCACGAGCACGCGGTTTGGGGTTTCGGGTTTAGCTGACGTATCTCTGGTTAGCAAGGAATAATGGAATTGGTCCTCATAGTAGTCCATATATAATCCCGAAGAATCCTGTAGTTTCCGTTTTCTTTTCCATTCCTTCATTCCCTGCTAGCCAGAGGTAAGCCGGGAGGGCTCCGTTGGATGGACCATGCAACTTGATGGTACTTGCACCGGTGCACTGCCATCGCGCCTCTGACGGCATAACCCCGAACCCCGCACCCTTAACCCGAAACTCTGAAAGCACCAGCCTGCTCGACTGCTTGGTAGCTTAGAGGCTGCTTGAGGGAGTCATGCAAATCCTGCCAGGCGGACAGCTAACACATCTGCTTACACATGTAAGAATAAGAGTAACAGCAGTAGTAGTAGAAATCGTAATAATAACAATAATAGTAGCAATAAACTGGTAGTCATCATCGTCGAAATGACACTAGTAATGGTAATACCAATGATAATCATGATAATAGTGGCTGCCTTCAGCTCCTCAGCAGCCCCAGCATCTTCTGGCAAGTTGTGTCGCTCGCCTCGAGCTACTTATGGTATCCTAAACCCTAAACCCTAAACGAATCATTGGGCACGCTTCTTGCTAGAACGCATTGTGCAAGAGAGCGCCTCCCAACTCAGCTTCCCTGACGGCACGCTGCTCCATTGAAACCTGCAAGCCAGCTGAAGCCACCCTGTTATGTACATATATGTGCACAAAGAAGGGGGGAGAGTGTGTGTGTCTGCCTATAGATTTATGGACCCCCCGCAAAACATGATAAACTGCCTTTGATGCACTTTATCATATATAGGATCAGGAAATGCTGGAATACAAAAACCACGGCTCTTCAGTATAAGCAATAAGAAACTAATTTCTCAAGATTTGAAGATTTGGAACCCAGGCTTTTAAGATTCTGGGAGATTCTTTCTTGGAATCTTGGGTTCCAGTGCAACACGTTGAAAAGATATTTAAAGTGGCAATTTGGAATATTTGGAATCCAAGAACATAACAATCTTGAATGTTAGCAAAAAATATTCTATAAGCAAAAGATATATAACATCTTCAGTATTTGGAATCTAAGATTCTAAGATTCTGTGGGGCTCTTTCTTGGAATCTTGGAACTTAGAGTTCGAAATGCTGAAAGGTATCATTTTCAATTTCTAATATTCCGGAATGTAGAATCCAAGCTTCCAAGAGAGAGCCCTCCAAAAATCTTGGATTGCAGCTATTGAAAATCAGATTAAAAACAACTTTTGAAGCTTTCGGAATCTAGAACCCAAGATTCCAGGAAAGGGCTCCCCAGAATCTAAGATCTTAGAACCCTGGCTTCCGCATGCCAACCCTAAAACCTAAACCCTAAACCAAATGTGGAATACCAGATTCCAAGAAGGAGCCCCTCAGAACCTTGGAGCCTTTGAACTTTGGATAGGGTTTGGGGGTTTAGGTTTTAAGGTTTAGGGATTTAGGGTTTAGGTTTTAATAGCTGAAGGTCAACATTTCCAACATTCGGGATCCAGGACTTCAAGAAAGAATTCCCCAATAGTAATATCTTGGAATCTTGCCCTTCCAACGATCAAGAAGTTGTAATTCTCAATGGCTTTTTGGATTCTGGATTGCATGAATCTTCTCCAAATTTTGCAATATTCCGGATTCTGGAATCTAACATTCCAAGGCAACTTGAAGGACTCCAAGAAAACTCTAGCCCTAATTATTCATTCAATCTTCGAATCTTCAATGTCAAATGGAAACTTCACAGTACAATAGTTATCCGAGGTCCAAAGTAATAGAGCCTATCAGACCTCCTTCAGAAATCAAAGATCCCGCAAAGGAATGTCAACTAGGGATCCTTTTTAGGGGTTATAGGGTTTTCAGTGGAAAATCCTCAGTAGGACCTGTTCCTGAGGAGTTTGATTAGGGATGCCGCATTTGAGGAACTAGACCCTAAACCCTAAACCCTAAACCTTGATCTTGATCTTAGGTTTCATTTGGTTCCCTTTCTTGAGACTTCTCAGCTGGGGTCTTTGTAAGGGAGCCTCCTGGCGAGATCTTTGTCTGGAATTCCTACTACGAATACTGTAGTGGCAATACAAAGCTCAGTGAGTAGGGATTCTCATTCTGAGTTGCTTCTCTTAAGGGCTCTGATTAGCGGATTGGTAATACAAGGCCTATGTGAGGTCCTTGTGAGGGATCCTCATTGTGAGTTGCGTCTACGAGTTCTCGTTAGAGATGCGCAGTTGGAATTCGTATTACGAACACTTAAGTGGCAGTACATGGCCTAAGCCAAGTGGCAACACAACACCTATATGAGGTCCTTGCTAGAGGTTCTGAGTTGCCTTCAAGGGTTCTCGTCAAAGATCCTTAATTATTAGGAATTGATAGTACAGATACCCAATTAGCAAGACAAGGTCTGAGTGATTCTGTGGAGTTTCTTTTGAGGATCCCTTACAGGTTACTCAGGCATTGACTATGGTCGTGGCTTGTATGAGTTTAGGTGTGATCCATATTTGGACTATCTTACATAAGATTAAGGAGTTGTATCAAGTTATATAAGGATTATTTGGGTTATATAGAAATAATGGAACAGAAAATGGGAATTACTATTGATGATCCTTGATAGAAGTTTCAGCTCTAGTTTCATCATACGGCCTTCTCAGTCAACAGTGTTCTATATCTACAAAAAAGGCACCGGGATTAAGCAAGGAGTGTGTGATTGTAATGAACCTAAAACAAAGCAGCTTAACTACTTCAAGGCTTGTATGCAGATGGAGACTGTTTTGTACAACGATTTTGGGGGGCATTGCATAGGATAATGCAGGGACAAACTTATGTGATGTACCGTTCTTTCCCATATCCCAGGTATGGGTTCTGAATTGGCTGATTTTACAAGGCGTTGATAATGACTAGACAGGAACTATACACACTAGTAGAAGGACCCTATGCAACTACGCACCACCGTATCAACCCATTGTTGTGTGGTTTATTGTGGGAGTGTACAGAGGTGCTTTCAGGGTTGTATACGGACAACGCATTTGTATGGGCACTGTTCACAGGTTACGTGCCGTCTTCTGGTTGGGGAGTAGTGAGACTTGATCGGATGCCTTCAGGTCGTCAGCAGCCCCAGCATCTTCCGGCAAGTTGTGTCGCTTGCCTCGCTACTTATGGTACTTCCTCACTCATTAGACACGCTTCTTGCTAGAACGCATTGTGCAAGAGAGCGCGGCCCAACTCAACTTCCCTGACGGCGCGCTGCTCCATTGAAACCTGCAAGCCAGCTGTAGCCACCATGTTGTACCCATATATATACTGGTTAATTTATCAATATGCACAAAGAAGGAGGGAGAGAGAGAGAGAGTGTGTGTGTGTGTGTGTGTGTGTGTGTGCGCCTGTCTGCCTATATATTCATGCCCCCCAAAAACCTACCTTTGATGTACTTTAACCATATATAGAATAACGAAATACTGACATACTGAAATCCATGGCTTTCCAGAACAAGAAATATGAGATACATTAGTAATATTCGGAATCCAAGAACTCAAGATTCTGACTTTTTCTTGGAATCTTGGATTCCAGCGCAACAGAATGAAAAGATGCTACTCTTGTAAATATTTGGCATCCAAGACCCTAAGATTCTATGATTTGGGGAGACTCTTTCGTTGAATCCTGGATTCTAAAACAGGAGATTAGAAAACGAGCTGACATAGTGATCTTTAGTATTTGGAATCCACGAACCTAAGATTCTGGCAGACTCTTTCTTGAAATCTTGGTGTCTAGCGCCAAGTATATGAGGATGAATGAGCAAGTAAATGACATTTGCAGGCATTTGAGCCCAAGATTAAATATTGTACTGAACCTATATCAAAGTTGATTTTGAAAGTCTTGGAATTGACAGACAATTACTTCAAGGCTTGTATGCGGATGGTGACTGATTTGTACACGATTTTGGGGGGCATCGCATAGGATAATGCAGGGACAAACTTATGTGATGTACCGTTCTTTCCCATATCCCAGGTATGGGTTCTGAATTGGCTGATTTTACAAGGCGTTGATAATGACTAGACAGGAACTATACACACTAGTAGAAGGACCCTATGCAACTACGCACC
Source organism: Symbiodinium pilosum (assembly GCA_905231905.1). NCBI lineage: Eukaryota > Dinophyceae > Suessiales > Symbiodiniaceae > Symbiodinium > Symbiodinium pilosum. The sequence goes on along the minus strand of CAJNIZ010019713.1, from coordinate 66,351 downwards.
ACCGTATCAACCCATTGTTGTGTGGTTTATTGTGGGAGTGTACAGAGGTGCTTTCAGGGTTGTATACGGACAACGCATTTGTATGGGCACTGTTCACAGGTTACGTGCCGTCTTCTGGTTGGGGAGTAGTAAGACTTTACTCATACTTCAAATAATTATTGTGGGAACACTAATACATAGATTATACTGGCAGTGGCCGGGTTTAGGGTTTCAGGCGTCCGGCATTTTATTTGGAGGATTGATCTACAGAGTGCGAATAATGCTTTAGATGGACTATGTGGGATTCCAGTTTGGGAAGTTTCCAGTAGTTCCCCAGCTATGCCATGATACTTGGGACTTGGGGGCCTTCCGAGACATGGGAAGAATATGACCTATAGTCTAAACTCCTAGTATACCCTTAAGAACGTCTGTAATACCCCTATATATAACCGCCCACATAACATTTGGAGCCTCGTGTTGGGGAGCTCGATCGGATGTAGATGGAGTTTGGAAGGGCATGTGAGCAAAACTCTTCGGCATGAGCTATGTAGAATGTCATCTTAGCAAGGGTGCAAGTACCGAGCCATGCCAGGATTTGAAAAGATTGTGGCGAAATTTCTGTGCCTATGTGATTGAAGGGACCTGCAAATCTATAAAAGATTCTATTTGGTGCGTATCTTTCATGGGTACCCTACGTATTGGGACCATATTCTCCTAGGGACCCAACCAGGGACGCAAAAAGGGACCATGATTCTGACAACTTACTATGTAACGCAATGGTACTTGTAGGCGCGAAACTTGATCGGATGCCTTCAGCTCCTCAGCAGCTCCCGCATCTTCCGGCAAGTTGTGTCGCTTGCCTTGAGCTACTTATGGTACTTGCTCACTCATTAGGCACGCTTCTTGCTAGAACATTGTGCAAGAGAGCGCGGCCCAACTCAACTTCCCTGACGGCGCCCTGCTCCATTGAAGCCTGCAAGCGGCTGAAGCCATCATGTTAATATGTATGTATATATAAAGAGGCATATATGTGTGTATAACAAAAGGAGATAGAGGGGGAGAGAGAGAGAGAGAGAGAGAGAGAGAGAGAGAGAGTCTGTCTACATGTATATTTACAAACATATATATGTATACATACACATACATCGTGTGCACATGTGCATCTGTATACATATATAGAGTATGTACGCAGTATGTATGTACTACAACAATGTGACTGTTGCTAAGGCCTTGAAAACAAATCTCATGACGTCCTTGCAAAGACTCTTTCTAAAAAATGTCATTGAGATACGCATGGGGCGTCACTTAGCATCAGATTCTCCTGCATTGTTGACCGGAGCGCTTGCCGCTAAGTCGCTAAGTTGCACTTAGGATCCCGTAGACTTGACTTGGTAGGGTTCAGGGTTTCGGATTGGGCCATCTACCCGGGATGCAAGTGCTTGTTACCACCGTTGGGTGCGTTGCTGAAGCTGTTGCGGAATGTAAAGCCGGAAGAGCTACATCATATGTTCCCCTTGTAGCTCTTGTAAGACGATGGTATAATACACCTGAACAAACTAATCTAATAAAACCCTTATTCAATGAAGCCTCGTCGATCGGGTGGTGGCTGGGAGGCTGCTCGACGGACTCATGCACATCCTGCAGGGGTTTCCCCAAATTAGAGGTACCTTTTTGGGGGTCTCCATAGTAAGGACTATAGTATGTGGGGGTAGATATTGGGGCTTTCCTATTTACGGAAACTACCCTGTGAGGCAGAAGTTGACAGCAGTGTCATGCGCAGCCCACTGGCAAACACAAACTGCTGGAGGCATGTGAGCTACAGTCTAAACTCTTTGTATCCAGCTTAATAAGCCCTAAGATAATCCCCTACACAATCCCCTATATAGCCCCCTTTCAGGAGTTTAGACTACAGTTCATGCGGTAAGCCAGAAATGTTGCCCCTTCCTGCCTACCCTGCGTATTCGGGTGGGGACGCAAACAGGGACCCAAAAAGGGACGCAAAAAGGGACCATGATTCTGACAACTTACTATGTAACGCAATGGTACTTGTAGGCGCGAAACTTGATCGGATGCCTTCAGCTCCTCAGCAGCTCCCGCATCTTCCGGCAAGTTGTGTCGCTTGCCTCGAGCTACTTATGGTACTCACTTTGGCCGTAGTCGTTGTCCCTCTACCTTGGGTTCCCGTGCAACAAGCCCAATTCAGGGGATCGCCGAGGGGAGCAGCACAGGGGGCTAGTAGGGGAAGCTTCTTCGGGGTACACCCTGTGCTTCAGCGCACGGCCCAACTCGACTTCTCCGGCGGCAACCTGCTCCATTGAAACCTGCAAGTGGCCAATGCATCCAACCCATTCGCATTGCACGATTTCCTGGCCCAAGCTTGGGGCGTCTGCAGCTACATTTCCCTACACATGGGCGCATGTTACTGAAGGGTCTTCCCAAACGGACACCGAGTATGTAAACTCAACCCAAAAACCGTGACGAACTCTGCTTCATATGGGGTTTCCCAAAATCAGGGGTGCCATTTTGGGTGTCATCAAAATCTGGATTGTAGTATTTGGGGGGGGGGGTCTATATTGACGTACCCCAAGGGAAAACTACAAATGTTCGCTCGCAGATAATGTCCCACGCCTGCGCAGCACCTTCCGGAATTCTAGCCGATGAGGACTGACTGGATGGCATAGCTCCATCATCCTGACGCCAGTATGGCATGAAGCTGCTTTAAAGGGGTTATATAGGGATTGATATAGGAATTATAAAGATTATAGAGAACTTTTGGATAATTGTTTACCCCAGGTAATGGAGAGTCACATGGAGAAGAAAATGGCGCATGAAATGGAAACTGCCATCACAAGGAGCTAACAAAGGGCCATCTGGCCTTTAAAACCCTGTAAAACTCCTGGATATCCCACAGCCCTTAAACCTGAGCCCCAAACCCTCAACAACGCTAAACCGTAAATCCTCAACCTTTATCCAAATACACACCTTGCTAAGCAGATACGCGCTCACAGGCATCCAAGAAAAAGCAAGCCCTGAGCCCTAACCCCCCAACGCTTAAAGCCTAAACTCTAAAACCCTAAACCCTAGACTCTGAAACCCTACGCTCTGAAACCCTACATAAATCCAACACCCAGAAACCGGCCTCGCATGATCTTTGAGTAGACTTCTGCACTGCCGAGGGTCGCACCACCTTGCTCGGATTTAGAACTGAGGATCAAGAGTTCAGGATTTAGGGTTTGGGGTTTCGGGTAATGTTCATTTTGATGAGTGAACCAAATACATTTATGCCACTTTGTGAGAACAAGCCACTACAGTAAAAAGAATAGAAGCTTATTTTACATGCGGGACTTTAGTATTTTGCTCTCGGATATCAGTCGGTCGATGAATCAAGCACCAAGCACTTTGGCCTCTATCAGGAACTTTGGTATCGTGGAGTTCTTGCACCACCCTATACACACAATGCTCTGAGAATTACACTACATTTGGAATCCTGAGTGGTGCAAAATTTCTTCCATCCATAACCCTCAACCCGGAACCCTGAGCCACCCCGAACCCCAAACCCGAAACCCTGGACCCAAAACCCTAAACACAAAATTCATAAACCCTAAACCCTAAATCCCTAAACTTTAAACCCTAAATACCTAAATCCCTAAACCCTGAACAGTAAACCCAAAATGCCTAAACCCTAGCCCCTAAACCCGGTCCCTAAAACACTACCGGCCTGGCGTGGGGTGGCTCTACGCGATTTACGAGGTAGGATTTAGGGTTTAGGGTATGTTTATCAATTGGTGGTCTGCTTTCGAAGGATGGAGGAAATAATTACCACATAGGTGGCCAGACATCAAAGAACAGCAGCGAAGATAATCTACAGCAATGCAGGAAGGTTATTGCATGCACGGTAGTAGCAAGAAACCATAAGCCAGCCTCAGGGCGTTCAGAAGGCGACCACCCGCCTAGTCCAGCCTGACCAGCTCACGTGAAATTCCGGCCGCCCCACATTTGAGGCTTCCTCCCTACCCCTTCCCCGTCCCCCAGCGCCCCCCCCCTCCCCGCCCTCCGCGCCACACCATTAAGGCCGGTTCTACGGTAATGGACTAGGCCCAGCCAACCCCTCCATGAATGCTGGAACAGGCATGCAACAAACACCTCTGAAAGGCTTGCCTCCGTTACTCCCTCGACCCTAAACCCCACATGTCAACTACATGCCATGATCTATTTGTGTGCTCCGCGCCCCGCCAGCCGAGGCGGGCGCGCGATAGCGTTTATATTAACAACAATCATTTGCCATGGTTACATATGCGGGGGTTGTCAATTATGGTGCTTTGCTGGGTGCCCTGTCTAGTATGGCTGCTAAGATGTGAGGTGGCCAAAGATGGATCGCAATCTAAGCCCTAAATCCTAATCCCTAAACCCTACACCCTAAACCCTACACCTGTAACCCAAAATCCTAAACGCTACACCCTACGCCTTAAACCCAAAACCCTACACCCTACAGCCTACAGCCCAAACCCTGAACCCTCCGTTTGCTCTAGCAGTCGCCTGCGAGCGCACGTCGTCAGCGAGATGGCGTCTTTGCCCCTCCGGCTTGCTAGCTGCTCGTCCTGCTGTTCCCTTGACTTAGTGCTTGGGGTCTGGGGTTTGGGGTTTAGGGTTTGGGGTTTAGGTTTGGGGTTTGGGGTTTAGGGTTCAAGTTTTAGGGTTTAGGGTTTAACATTTAGGGTTTGGGGATTGGTGCTTAGGGTTGGGGTTAGGGTATAAGGTTTGGGGTTTGGGGTTTAGTGCTTAGGGTTAGAGGTTTAGGGTTTGGGGTTTAGGATTTAGGGTTTGGGGTTTAGTGCTTAGGGTTTGAAGGGTTTGGGGTTCAGGGTTTCAAGAGATGGGTATTCTCAAAGTGCGGGTACCAAGATAGCAATAGTTTGTGGAAACCCCAGATGGGAGGTGGATTCTGAGACGGGCATGCCTGAAACGGGATCCGTTTCTTGGGTTGCTCAAAACCAATTTGTTGCTTGTTGTTTAGGGTGGGAAAACAGTTGCACATTTCTCTCAAAGCCCAAGTCCCCCTTTAGACCTCCAAGTTGTGCAGCCTTCGTTCCAGAGACCCTCTGAAAAGTACGCATACTGCTCCCCCCAGAAGTACCCAGTCAAACCCCATCAAGCCACATATAATTCCCTCTAGCATTCAAAGTGAGAATCAGAATCTTGATAAACAGTTTTTTCCCCTGCAACATCCCTACAAGCGTCATATGCTCCCGATAGAAATAGGAAGATAAGAGGACTGTAATCTCGTCACCGTTGTCCCTTCTCGTCACTATTACAGGGTAGGGGGTCCACCTAAGATATAACATCCAAAAAAGAAATGTCAGAAAAAGCATGGCGCACGTCTCTCGCTCGACTCTGGCCACATGTTCTGACTAGCTGATAGTTCAACCAGGCAGGAATGTTACAAAACACTAGTGGTATGCACAATGGTGAATGTCAGAGAGTAGGGTATAGCATGTTTATTAGCCAGTTATGACCCGGACCTAGCTTACAGATCCTTGAGCGCCCCCCTACTCCTCCACAAGAGACGAAAATGAGGCATGCCTACGACACACTACCAAGACCTACAGTCCTAATGCGTGCGTGTACTCAGCGGGCTTCTGTGTCCTAATCCTAAGTCCTAGACCCTCGGCTCGGGACGGCCTAAACTTGCACTTGCTCTTGAGTCCGAATGTTCAAATGACAGTTTCCGCCAATTCAGATAGTCAAATTCGAATTTGCAAAGACCCCCCAACCCGACTCAGGCCCCTGCATTCAGCTCATTTAAGCCCCCAGATACTCCAGTGTCCATTTTATTGTCCATGCACTTGCGCATTTCATTCTTTCTTGTGCGAATTACTTACGCCCTAACACCAAACCCTAAGCAGCCCATATGAGCTATAGTCTAAACTCCTAGTATCCCGCTTAATAACCCCTATAATACTCCCCTATATAATGACCTTTTGAGAAGTTTAGACCCTAAGCCCTGATCCATAAAACCCTAAAACCTCAACCCTATGCATCCCCTATGCAACCCCTCTTCAAGGAGTTTAGACTATAGCCCACATAGTCCCCTCAATGGGATCACCTGAGCCCTACTGACCCCACGTGACCTACCCCAAGTCATGGTAACAAACAAGTACTCGTGATTTGGGTGGATCCCCCTGCCAGTAATAGTGACTGTAATGGATCATGGTGAATATATTCGGGTCGTCTTATATTCCTGCTATACCATTATTACACGATGGGAGGGTCCACCTAACTCATAATCAGAGTCATAGAAATATTAGTAAGTACTAGTAATACTACGCATAGTAGTCAGAATAATAATGATAACTCTTCTAGTTCTAGTTGTAGTACCAGTGATAACAGTAATGATAACTCGTCTAGTTCTAGTTGTAGTACCAGTGATAGTCCTAGTGGTCATAAACTTAATGGTCAAAAACATAGTTAGCAGCTGTAATGATGGTACTACATAGCAATGAAACAGGCCCCTAATCCACAAACAACATACTAGCGCCCATGTCACTTGCCATGTTTTCCACTTGACTCTCCAGTATTGGGGTAACATCCCTATATAACCCCCCTAAACCCTAAACCCTAAAGTAAACCCCCATAGAACCCCTTGATTACGCCTATGTAACCCTATATCCCCCTACATACCGCCGTATGATCACTCCTCAACCTTACCCACACACCCTCAGTAATTGATGTAGACCCGGTTTAGGGTTTTGGGTTTGGGGTAAGAAGCCCCCTCCTTTTAAGAGCCTGACTACTAGGACCTCTTTTATAAAACCTACTAAGGGGGGAGATTTTATGAATCGCGGGTCTAGACCCTGTAATATACTAAAATATATTATAGTACCAATACTATAATATAGTCTAAAACACCATAATATACGATAATATACTATCAAACAGCGGGGTTTAGGGGTAGGCTCTCCTCGGCGAAAATCCTCAGCAGCTCGGTTGCCAAAACTCGGACCTGTGCTCACTTGAGGTCATAGTCCCCCTTAAGTAGATAGAATATGGAGTATATGGGGATCTTTTTATAATATACCCAACGCCCACATTCCATCTACTTAAGGGGGGCTATGAGTTTCGGGATCAGACATGTTTAGGTTTGAGGAAGGATGTCTAGGGCACAGAAATGCTTGGGCTTGAGGGATATTGAGGGCTAAGGGGTGTTTGGGCTTGAGGGGTGTTTAGAGCTTAGACATCTTTGGGCCTGAGGGATGTGTACGGCTCAGGGATGTTTTGTGTATAGGGCCAGGAACGAGGCATCTTTAGCGCCCGGGGGATATTTAGGGCTTAGGGATGGTTGGAGGGTTTAGGGGGCTTAGGGACTGATATAGGGGTTACATAGGGATGTATAAGGGCCTGTATAGGGTTTAGGGATTTAGGGGTTTAGGGATTGATATGGGCGTTTTTTTTTTCTTCTTCTTTTCTTTGCTCCGCAGTCGGCAGTCTCCGAAACTGCTCGCAGTGATGTTTAAGTTTAGGGATGAGGGTGTAGGGTTTGGGGATCTATGCCAGCCCCCCATTGTTGATTCTGCCCTGAATCAAAATGTCTCATATGGGAGTTGCAGTGCAGTGCGAGGAGCAGGATGTTGCAATGTGTTATGCATGTATCTCGGGATTTGGGCAAGGCTTGTCGCTCTCTTATGAGTCCTAAATTCCGCGTTCTGAGGAAGTCACACCCAGCTGCGCACGAGGACGATTGGGGTCTGGTCTGAAGTCATATGCGCACTAGAGGACCCCTACACGATCCCCACATGTTCGAAATCCTTGCATAGCACCCATGTGACCAAACATCTATCCACCACTGAATGCCCCGAATCGCTACGTTTAGGGGTTTGGAACCCTAAACCCTAATTCCTGAGTTAAAGCGCCTAAGCCCCTGCTGGCTCATACCCTAAACTCTAAACTCCGCTGCGCCCTAACCCCCCACCCACCCACCCACCCACCCACCCACCCACCCACCAAACCCTTAAACCCTAGACCACTACACCCTGAAACCCTAACCCCTAAACCCTTTAATCCCCATAAACACCCAGAAACACCCGTAAACACCCACAAACACCCGTAAACGCCCATAAACCACTATAAACCCCCAGAAACACTCGTAAACCCCCATAAACACCCATAAACACGCATAAACCCACATAAACCCTCACCATCACCCACAGACCCACATAAGCACACATAAACCGCTATAAACCCACATAAACACCCACAAACCCCCATAAACCATCATCATCACCCACACATAAACACCCATAAACCCACATAAACACCCATAAACACCCATAAACCACAGTAAACCCACATAAAAACACATAAACCCGCATAAACCCTCATCACCCACAAACCCCCATAAACACCCATAAACCCACATAAACACGCATAGACCCAGTTAAACCCCCACAAACCCTCATAAACACCCACAAACCCCCATAGTCCCTCATAAACACCCATAAAGGAACCCCATAAACACCCATAAAACCCTGAACATGCCAACAAAATAATCTTTGTCAGCAGAGCTTCGCCGTCCGCGGCTGCTTTGACTGGTTTGGCTGCTCTGGCTGCCACGGCGACCGCGCCTGGGAACTTCAATCTTAGGTTAATTGGAAATGAGCTATAGTCCAAACTCCAAGCATCCCTTAATAACCCCTGATTTACATACTGATTATATACCTTCTCAAACCATGTGAACCCAGCATAGGGCGTATAATCACTACGCAGGAAATAGCTAGGGGCCATGTCAGGGGTTCATGCCCTTAGGTCCCTTTACAGAGGATGTAGGGTTTAGGGTCTAGGATTGCTTTAGGGTTTAGGATTTAGGATTTGGGTTTAGGGTTTAGGATTTAGGGTTTAGGATTTAGGGTCTAGGATTTAGGGGGGGCAGGATGGAGTGGGGGTATACGGATATGTACCAAAAGGGGTGGAGAGGGATGCTTGGGGCATGCACAGGGATATGCAGGAGACATAGAGGGAGATGTAATGCAAACTTGGGCTTAGGGTTTAGGTTTGGGTTTACGGTGTAGGGTTTAGGGTTTTGGGGTTTTGGGGTTTAAGGGTTTAGGGTGCTTTGGTTGAGAGGTTGCAAACTTGGGCTGATAGTCCCCCTTCAGTAGATAGAATATGGCGTTGGGTATATGTTAATAAGATCCCCATATACCCCATATTCTATCTACTTAAGGGGGACTATGGGGTTTGGAGCTTCAGGGTGTCTTGGTTGAGAGGTTCAGGGGTTTGGGCTTGAGGGATTCAGGCTTAGCCTGCTTTTTGGGATGGGTTTTCAAGGCTTGGGGGTTCTTAAAGAGAGGGGGGACACTTATGGGACCTAGGGGCCGATCAGGACTAGAAAGAGGGTTTAGGGTTTAGCCCAGAAACCCCCAGATGGGGAGATTGGCAATAACTTGGGTTAAAGGCAATTATTTCACAATTAGAATTGCAGTTATCTCGCAATGGTCAAGGATTCTCCAGGGGGCCTAGTCAGGGAAGTGAAAAAGGCCAGGAGGCTTACAAAGGGGTAAAGGGGAGGCAGTGTGACAGGGAAATTGCTCGAGTTGGTCGGCATTCTTGTAACCCCTCCTCCCTAACATTATAAACCCACCCCTTGATTTCAAACCTTCCCTTTAAGGTCTACCATCGAAGTGCAAGAGAGGAATAACAAGGGGAGTGTGTGAGCCTACCAGTAGGCACCCGCAAAGCAAGCCCAGAATGGCTACTGTTTAGGCGAAAATGCTTGGAACAGTGGTCCGGGGAATAGTATTCTATTATAGCTATGACAATAGGACTACGCAGGGACCCTCATACAATTACCACTATCCTTTGTGATTTGTATTAGTGGGTGGGGGGCCAAACCTGACCTATACCTTAGGTGGACCCCCCACCCGGTAATGGTGGCTATTATGGATAATAAGGAATATATTAGGGTCCTCTTGTATTCCTATTATACCACTATTACAGGGTGGGGGGCCAAACCTGACCTATACCCCCATCTATAGAAAGCAAGGCACAAGTCGCCACGATCTTCGTGCAGCAGGTAAGCCGCTTCAGTGTCCTCTGGAGCCCGAGTTCCCAATTCCATATTATTGGGGGTCATATTGGGATAATGGAAAAGAAAATGGAAACTACTATTTAGGGTTTAGGGTTTAGGGTTTATAGCAATCACCTGAAGAAAGCTGAATTGGGCTGTCGAAATTGTGGTTCCCTTGTCATCCCTGTGTACCCGGCATAAAGGGTCTCAACATTTTCAAACCCCTTGTCGAGAGCTCTATACTGTAGAACCCGCGTGATAGCGGGTACCCAAAAAGCGCGGCAAGTTTGACATGGCAGGAGAACCTCATTTGTAGGGTTTAGGAAACCATCATGTGGACACATGCCCGGCACAAGGCCGCGATCAGAAGCATTCTTGGGGACGTTCTGGGGGGGTCAAGTCATCATTTCTTACTTGGACCGAAATAGCATGTGCAATTGCAATCGTAAGAGTAGCAGTAAGAATTGCAGTGCCCGTAACCATAATAACTATATTAGTCATGACTGTAGTAGAAATTTCAGAAAGATACAAAATGGGAACTGCGCAGCAACAGCAAGAATAATGCATAGTAGTAGGCGTGACATTACTAACAATAACAATAATATTAATAGATTGGATCCTGCCCCCACCTATTAATAGTCTATAATCGGGGTCATACTAAGTCCTCTATAAAACTTAAGTATATGATTTAGACGTTATTCAGCTGTTACTGGGTGGAGAGGCAGTATCCACAACAATCACCCTAAACCTTAAACCCTAAACCCTAAACCCTAAGCCCTAAACCCTGATAATTGCCGTACTGAAGAGGAGTGCAGCTTGAGGAGTTGCCACCTTCTTTAAACAACAATGCCACTGTCTCTGCAAAGGTGATACTTTTTTTTGGGTTATGGGTTTAGGGTTTAGGGTTTAGGGTTTAGGGTTTAGGGTCGGGGGGGTAGTAGGTAGCTTAGTACTAGGAATGACTGGCGTCATTATATGGTAGGCATACTCCGTGACGCTCCACTGAGAGATTCTGCTACTTGAGAATAGTTCAGGGCGACCTCTGCGTGAATTCGAAGCCAGCCAGATCCACCCTAAATCCTACATCCTAAACCCTAGGGTTTAGGGTTTAGGGCAACCCTAAATCCCACACCCTAAATCTTAAACCCTGAACCCTAAACCCAAGACCTTAAACCCTGAATCCTTAATGGCATCCTGATGAAGTTACAGTGACTGTGAAACTCGGCATATCCCAAAATTCACACAGGCAAAGAGTAACAACGGTCATCTAGCCTGAAATAGTAGTAATACAGATAACAACAGCAATACAAATAGGAGTAGTAGCAATAGTAGTCATAGCAAAGATAGTAATAATTATCGTAATAGTAGTAGAAATAGCAATAGTAATGATAAAAGGGTTCAGAGATTCTACGCTTGAGGTCACCAAGGAGCAGGGGCCAATCGGATTCTTTGCAGGTCGCTACATCATCCTTACCATAGGGGCTCCCGAACAGGGACCCAGAATGTTGGAAACCCCAATGTCCGGACTAAGGTGAAAAAGCAACAGCTGATTTCAGATCTACCCAAGACTCGCGATTGTATACTCATGAGACCGTTCTCCCCCTTTGGATCCCCAAATAAAATGGTCCTTGCCATAAGGACTATGATAAGCCCTTTATGGCCCTTTACAATGATACTGATGTTCCGTCTTTCCATTCCCCTGACCCCCTAAACCCTCCAGCAGCTCTATCTGCATATAAGTGGCCACCAAGTGCTGCTCGAAGAAAAGTGTCCACCTCATCAAAGTTTGACACACACGCTGTTTGGGGTTTAGGGTTTAGGATGTTCAGCTTATTACTGTAGTGCACTGTAGGGGCTTGAAAAATTAGAAAAGGGTTTTGGGTATGCCCTAAAACCGAAACGCTAAACGTAAAACTACCACGTACAATGGCAACACGGCTGTCACCATTCTGGCTTGCCTACATGAAGGTCCATGAGTAGCTGTAAGTAGGCCTGCAAGTCCGCGAAGTTAGGTCATAACTGCAGGTATCCTACGTATAACCCACTTGTAGCTATCATGAAGAAACCTAAACCCCAGGGCTCTCTATACTACATATAGCCCACTTATAGCTATCATCCAGAACCTTCAAGTAAGTATTGATGGAGACTGGGTTCGGGGCTCTCTATTGCTTCTGTGGGTTTCGGGTTTAGGGCTATGCGCTTGCATGAACCAAGTTGAAAGTCTCTCAGCTTTCTCGAGCACCATGAATGACCAGCACACAACGGTCTGTCATTCTTGCAAGTGGCATAGGGCACTACACCACATGGGTACGTCCAAAATGCGTCCTATGAACCAACAACTATGAGCCCTAACCCTAAACCCTCATCATAAATGCGCCCAAACTGGGATCCCAACTTTGGGGGAACAACCCCCTAAACCCTAAACCCTTACCCCCTAAACCCCTAAACCCTAAATCCTAAATTCTCAGGGAGGTGCTTGTCGAACTGAACTTCGCTTGTGCCAGGTCCGTTGATGCCGTCTATCATCTTAAAGACCTGACGGCCATGGCCCAAACTTGAGGGTTTAGGGTTTCTTAGGGTACAGGATTTAGGGTTTAGGGTTTAGGGTTTAGGATTTAGGGTTTGGGGCTTAGGGTTTAGGATTTAGGATTTAGGGTTTAGGGTTTAGTGTTTAGGGTTGTGGGGTTTTCCAGAGGAATGTTTGGGGTTTCATAGACATTCTATACGGTTCATGTCCGGAATGTTGGATGGTTTTTACCGGGCTTGTTTTGCCTTCGTCGCGGGCGCCCTATACAGTTTTCGAGACAAGTGCCTGGCTTCCCACAAAGCTAATTTGCTCGGGCCTTTCTCCTTCAAAACGCTAAACTTGGAGGGTCAGGGGGACTTAGTAAATAGGTTTAGGGTTTAAGGTTTAGGTTTAGGATTTAGGGTTTAGGGTTTAGGATTTAGGGTTTAGGATTTAGAGTTCGGGACAAAGAGCGCAGTTTCCACGTACCCAGCAGAGAGGCTTGCTGGTGCCCAATTAAGGGAGAGTGGGGGCGTGGATCCCTACCCTAAACCCTAAACCCTTAACCCTAAACTCTAAGCTTTCATAATCCCCCTATAACTTACAAACCCCCGACAATACTACCCATATTCACTCCCCAGTTAATGATTAGAGTAACTTGCATTTATCCCCCTAAACCCTAATTAAACCCTAAACCGCAACCCCCCAAATCCTAAACCCTAAACCTGAAGCACTAGCAAGCAAGCTCCGAGCCTGCTTCGGCGTCGTGCCGCAAAGCTCCTGCGCATCCCAGTTGGGGTTTACACTCCCGAAACTAACATGGAAGCCCAAAAAAGGGCCTATAAAGACTACAGTCCTTTTAAAAGCGGGCTATATGGGTTTCCATGTTAGTTTGAGGGAGTGTAGGGTTTAAGGTTTTGGCATGGGATTTAGGATTTGGGGATTGGGGATTTGAGTGCTTGGGCTTTAAACTGTTCGATGGCCGGCGTTTAACATAAGTCCCCCAAAGATATACACTAACCAATATTCCTACTAGAATATCATAATGAGAACAATAGAACAAGGAAGCCATGGTTACCTGGGTTGTTCTCAAAATTATGGAGCCCTTTGGCCCTTTGGGGTATAGATTGTATATTACGACAGCTAATATTCCGGGATAACAAAACTAGACCCTAATTTTGGGAACTACCCATATGACTCTTACAGGTTCTTAGTTTTGGGGGTTTGGGTTTAGGGTTTAGGGTTATAACATCTAGCAAAGCATAAACGATTTTTTCCAAGAATAGGGGTCCCCCTTGCATACCCCAAGATATCATAATCCTTGTCCCTAAACCCTAAACCCTAAACCCACGACCCCAATGCCCCAATGCCTAACCCTAATAGCAGTTTAGGGTTTAGGTTGTCTTGAACTCTAAACCCTGAACCTTAGACCCTAAACCCTAAACTCTGAACCAATACGGCCCCTTAAAACCCCATCCTGAACGTCAATATGCAAGGAAGAAGTGGCAGCGTCGAACTGAGAGCGGGTGACCTGCTGGGCAAATCCACGCGACTTAGGGTCTAGGCTCAGGGTTTGGGGTTTCGGGTTTAGGGCTTTGGGGTTAGGGTTTAGGGTACAACCTCTGCAAGCGTTACAATACTCCCAGGTATCATCCTCATTAAGTTGCTTGCGAAATCCTCTAACAATAAGTATTCTCCTGAATAGATAATGGTACGACACAGGGAGGCTGATCATGGGGCGGGGATTACACAAGTCTTTGGGTTAGAATTGCTTTGCAACCTGCCGCGCGCTTCAGTGGAATGTGGAAAAGACACCCCACCCCCAACCCTAAACCCTTGAACCTAACATCCTAGCATCTTTATTTGGAGGGCTTGGGTTTCAGGTTTTAAGGTTTAGGGCTTAAGGAAGTACCCCAGAACTAACATATGACGGAAATCCGTCTAGAAGCCACATAACCCATTGAACTGCTCATCTTCTTTCCAGTTTGATTCTCCTTCAGTTTAACAAGAATGCTGTCCATTCCTGTGCGCAATCAATATTTCTCCGCCCTCAACCCTCAACCTTAACCTATTTGTGCTAAGCCCTGAGACCTCCGAACCCCGTATAAACCTATTCGAACTAAATACATCCTGTATGAAGCCTATGTAAAGCCTAATCAGTGGGGAACCCCTACAGTGGATGGAGGAAGTCTTGCACCCCACTCAGGACTCCCATAACCTGGGTTTAGGGTTTAGGGCTTAGCGTCTGCTATCTATGGTAGTTTCCATAAATGAGGGGACCCCTACATAGACCCCAATATACCACAGTCCTGAGAACTGGGACCCCCAAAACGGGAACCCCGATTTGGGGGAGTTATAGTAAGGTCCGCACCCCAAACCCAAAACCCTGGGGCCCCGATACCCTAAACCCTAAACGCTGAACCCTAAACCCGAAAATCCTAAAACCCTAAAACCCAAAACCCCATCTATCCCAGCCTTGCCACTGCGATTATAATCGAAATAGTTGAAGGCCTCAGCTGAGTAGCGGTTTTTTGGTGGTTGAGCCAGATAATATAATATTGTGTATATAAAAACTATACCCGAAAGGTGGATATCATCTTATTCTATATTGGGAGCCATAATACCCCGCAATAAAATACTACTAAGCTGGAAATCCTTGTCACGAGTTGCCGTCAGAAATTTTCAAGTGTAGGGTTTCGGTTTCAGGGTTTACGGCTTAGGGTTCAGGATTCCGAGTATAGGGTTTCAAGTGCAGGTCCGTAAGTTGGGCTGATATACAGCTTACAGGTTTGGAATATATACGATACATGAGCCTTAGTCTAAACTCCTAGAATCCCCCTTAATAACCCCTATAGTAGCCCTCAATATAACCCCATTTAAAAAGTTTAGATCCTAAACCTTAAACCCTAAACCCCTACATAATCCCTTTGAAGGAGTTTAGATCATAGCTCACATGCATCCTTCCTTGACTGTTAGCAACCAAGGTCCATGCCCTCAGCAGCGAGCCACAACATTCGACCAGCTGCTCGGCAAACGCCACAAAGCCTGCTTTGCTGCGAGGTGAATGAACGCGGCTTAATTAGGGTTTAGGATGTAGGGTTTTAGGGTGTAGGGCTTAGGGTGCAGGGTTCCTAAGCCCTCAATGAAAATAATGGAAGATGTAATGAGCAAGCACATGCAACTGGCTAATATGAGGGTGATGTAAGGATTGTAGGGTTACCCTAAACCCTTAACCCATAGGGTTTGCGGGTTTCAACCTAATCTAGATTAGTTATAGCCGAGGTGATGCTACTCTAGTCCAAACTCCTGAAAGGGGTTGTATAAGGGATTATATAAGGGAGTATTACAGGGGTGTTTAAGGGGGATACTAGGAGTTTAGACTATGACTCACATTACCATTCAACACCGCCCAGGAACCTCCAATAGGTTCTGATAATTTTGCCGTAGCAAGACGACATGGTGACCGCGAGTACAATTATGACAATAGTGCAGTAACACTGGTCACGCCGGCAGTAAATTCTGGTGAAAAGTGGCCACGGCAAATACAGTATATTCAAAATGCTTCACCGCAAACGCCCCTTCCCTAATAACAAAGCTGCCACCACCCCGACAAGAAAGATTTCCAAAAGACATACTATACCGCGGGAAAATTTGTGAGCATGGCATGGCAGCTGAAGTCTTCGGGGGAAGTCATGACACCCCTCGATCATCTCAGCGTCCGTTGACTTTCCACTTGATCTTGTTTCCGTGTGACTTTCAAGCATTGCACTTATCTAACTCTGAACCCTAAGCCCTGAATCCTCAGCCCTGAACCCTAACCCCCCAAGGCCCACAACGGAAACTCTTAAACCCTAAACTCCTAAACCCTAAACCCCTAAGCCCTAAACCCCTAAGCCCCTGAACCCTAAACCCCTCAACCCCTCAAACCC
>CAJNIZ010019713.1:38405-49777 GCA_905231905.1 Symbiodinium pilosum | reverse complement strand
TGGGGAAACCTTCTGATACCATTGCATGACATCTTTGTGAATCTGTTTCTTGGTGTTTTCCCCGCCGGGGACCTACTACTCCTACTACTACTACTACTACTACTTCTACTTCTACTTCTACTTCTTCTACTACTAGTAGGAGGCGCCGCCGGGTCATGGTTCATGTATATTTTTGGGGAGTTTGAAATAAAAATGCTTCTTGTCCGAGTGTTCCTGGTGTCTGCCTGGGTTCAGTGGCACGCCACGTGTGGCACTCGTTTAAATCGTCTGTTAATGAGTTCGATGACCAGAGTCATTATGCCCAAACCACACACTCTTCAATGAGTTCGATGACCACAGCACTCATGCCCAATTTTGGATGACCAGAGTATCCATGCCCAAACCTTAATAGCGTTCGTGTTTTATTGAGGTCAATAACCAGAGCGTCCATGCCCAAATCGCAACAACTGTCGTGTTCTGAGTCCAGAGCATCCATCCCCAAAACATAGAAACGTTCAGGTTCCGAGCGCTTACGCTTGCCAGAGCATCCATGACTAAACCATGAGAATCTTCGTGCTTAATGAGTTCAATGACCAGAGCATCCACGCCCAAACCATATGCAATAACGTTCGTGTTTTAATGAGTTCGATGACTAGAGCATCCATGCTCATCAAACCATAATAACGTTCATGTTTCAAGCGCGCCATGTGGGACACTCGACCAGAGCATCCATCCCCAAGCCATAATACTGTTCGTGGTTTTATAAGTTCGATGACCAGAGCATCCATGCCCAAACCATGTGTAATAACATTCGTGTTTCAATGATTTGGATGACCACAGTAACCATGCCCAGACCATAACAGCGTGCGTGTTTTAATTAGTTCGATGACCGGTTGCCCATGTATTGGCTCAAAAACACCGGGACTATGACACGGCAGTACGGCGGGGCCTGCTGTTGCTGCTTCTGCTACTCGTAAACGTTGGAGAAAGCTTCCCAACCATCCCTTAGTCCTGAAACTTAAGCAGTACGGCGGAATCGGCAAACTGCAAAAACTTCCCATACGCCTTGCCTGCATACTGCAATATATGATATATCTGCATAGACAGGAAGATCAAAAATACATTTTCTTAAACGGCACCTAGCAGCGCATGCAGGTGTTCGAGCCCACGTAACACACAATGGATGGCAAAGCTAGCTTCGGACTCCTGCCACGATGACACGTGAGGTGTGTGTCAAAATAAGGAAACCTTAAGGACCCTGGAAACCTTGGGAAAGCTGGAGGGAAGGTCATAATCTAGAGTTTAGTGTTAAGGTTTCAAGGCTTGTGGTTCCCCAACATGAGGTTCGCTTAGGGGTCCCAGGGATGCATGCAAAAATAACGAGACTACCGCGGTCTATGCATTTGGGGATGAGGAAATAAAAATGCCCAGAAACTCCCACACATGCGTTCTGAAAGACAAGGTTTTGGATTAGGATGCGGCGTCCAGTGTTTCAGGCTCAGGTCTCTGAGTTCAGGATTTTAGGGCCTCTAGACTGCTGCAATGAGTCCTCCCAATAATGGAGAATCAACTGGAAAAGAAAGAAAATGGAAAATGAAATGGAAACTGGCGTTATTATAGATTATATGTGGGGTTATGTTGGGGTCATATTGGGGTTATATTGGGTTTATATCGGGATACTACAGGGAGCAATGTGGGGAATAGATAGGGTTTGTATAGGGATTATAGGATCATATTGGGGCTATATAGGAATAATGAAAAATAGAGTGGAAACTACTGTAATGGGTTATACAGCAATTATATGCTGAACCCTGCAGTCATGGTTGTTGGTTCATCTACTTCATAGTCTGTTGGCTTATTTGAATTTTGCCTCTGGCGAGAAACTCGCAGTGAGCTCTCAATGCTTTAGGGTTTGGTACCCCGAAACCGTTTAAACACAAACGCTGAACCCCAAATCCAGACTAAAGGCGCTAAGGACTGATGCGGAAGAGACTGGAAGTCCCGTAATGCTATGTGGAAAAGGAAAACAATAGTGCTGTTTAGTTGTCACACGTTCTTCGACCTGCACTGCACCAGATGTAATGCTGTTTCAGCTAACGCGAGAAACTTGGATTACAGAAATTTCTGTTTCATGTGTCATTATCCCTGTATAACCCCATATAACATCATATAACCCCAATATAACCCCAGTAAAACCTGAATATAGGGTGAGCAGATTTTGGGCTGAGAGGCTTTTGGGCTTGTGGAGTTTGAGATTTGATTTGGGCTTCGGGTTCATAACGTTTGGGGTTCAGAGCTGAATGATTTGCATGTTGCGAATTTAGGGCCTATAGGGTTTAGGGTTCCAGAAGGGTTGTGGGGTCTAGGGTAAAAGGGTTGAGGATGGCTGAGGGTTTCGGGCTAAGGTTTAGGATTCAGCTTTCATGGTGCAAGATTTTTGGATCTAAGTTCAGGGTTGAACTCCAGGATTCAAGGTTTTGAGAGCAGGCTTTAAGGACGCCGCAGTATCTGGCCTGCAAACAATGGCCCAGAAGGTATATAGCATGCTCACACTTGACGACCTGCAGACAAGCTACCACTTCTTCAGGAAACGGCAAATCCCTAATTCTTCCCCAATTAACTAGAAGCTGTCTAGAAAATGGCGTGAGAAACCCCCAATGATCTTACATCCTACCGAAAACCCGGATCAAGATTCAGCATGCGTCCTCCTTGCAACTCCCTAAGGATCCTCTTTTCATTCTCTTTTAATCCCACAGAACCTTTCCGTATAAACCATACAGTAACAGAAGAAACTCGACTTCTGACCTGGATTGCCAACCCGCAACCTGAAGCTCTCCTTGAGCTGGGTGTCCTTCACGAGGCTGTTGAGGCTGCTGTCACATCTGTCCTCGGCACGGGAAAATCAGGTTTAGGGTTTGGAGCGTGTGGTGTTGATGTCAAGTTTGCAGAGTTTAAGGCTTACACAGTCGGCAACTATCCACCCTCCCGCCAAAAACAAAGATGCGAACATACCTGTCTGCAGTGAAGGACTGCGGTACGGTAGCATTGTTTGTAACATTGGATGGCACATCGGCATGCGGACGACTAGCTCGATGTGTTTGAGCTTTTTGAAGATTTGGAGCTTCAAACGTCAAATGCACGAAAATAAAAAAAACTTCACGTGACGCACATGCATGCAGAAGCAGCCTCCCGACTAGCTGCATCGATTCAGGTCTGGCTGACAGCAAATTCCGCTTTCATCCGACAAGTCTCTGTCAGCAGAAAGAAGCAGCTCTGGATCTCATCAACCTCACACTTGGACCGCTCATGCTTCGAGTTATCAAGCGGCCTCTATGGAAGAAGGATAAGCAACAGGTTGCTGCAGAGGTGGCGAGAAGGCAATGGTGGCAGCGGGTGATGGGGCTGCAGCGGCGCGCAGCGGTACGGACGCTGACAATGGTGGTGTACGTTGACTCGGCAGGTTGTGGCGGCAGCAGTCGCAACGGCAGTCAGTGACCACAACGTGAAATCTGCTACAAAATGTGATCCCGGGCCGGCACACGGTGTCAAAGTGACAAGGCAGACTTACCTTGAAACTGAATAGTTGCGCCGCTTCTGGATTCCAAGTCCTCAACCCGCCTTCGTCTTCTTCTTGTGCTGCTTCACAACCGAAGTGAAAAAGCCACGGACTTTGACAGATTGTTCCAGGTCCATTTCAAAGAGTCCTCGAGTATCAAGCACATCCAAAGGTGAACATTTGAATGCCAGACCTTCCGACTTTTCTACGTTGCGGACAAGCAAGCAGCAAGAGGCTGATGAATGCTGCTTTGCAGATGAGTCGCCGCGATACTTGATGATGTACGGGCTGCCCGAAGCTGCAAGCAGCATCTTTGCTTCATGAGTCTCACAGAGTGTGCCAGCAGCACCTGCACTAACCAGAAACTTCGCCGCCAGGTTCTCCTTGGATCTTATTGGGCAGGAAATGAAGGAGCGGATCCACATACACTACTGCGCAAGAAACCCTAAAATCGTCCCGAATGTCCTGTCCTTCTTTGTCATTCCTTGTGGACCACCAAACCCTAAACCCTGAATGATATCGCCGCTATCTTTCCAACTGTTTTTTCATTTCCTGCTTACCACCATAGGCAAGTCTCAGTCTTGGCTCCACCAATCTGACAGGCTGCGCCCAGAACCAGACAGGAAGCTCCCACACCTAGTCGAGGCATTTGGGCCACACTGTTTCCACGAGTTAGGGATCGCTTCTGGAGTTCGGGGTAAACTTGTGGCAATCGAGGGCGCAGGTTGTTTTAAATCTCCAGCTTTTCAGTACAAAAGGAAAGATACAAGCATAGAAGACCAAGGACCTAGTACGTCTGCTGGACTGCACGAAAACGTAGTTCGGGTATCTTGGGCATCTTGTTCCTTCACGTTGGCGACTTTGTCGGCAGAGTTCGCCACGCAAGTCGGCTTAGCCTCGAAGCATAGCGATAGGATGTCTTCCTCACTGGGCATGCACCGGAAAATCCCCAAGGCAGCTCGAGCACACTTAGGTGCAGTGCTTGCCTCAGAGCACTAAAGGTTGCTAGAGCCCATCTGCAGATTGGATCACAGAACAAGCATACCTTCTGGGTCTAGGGCTTGAAGCTTGAGGTTCGGCATACGGACATGCAGGAACACACAGCAGAGAAGCAAGAAGCTGACTGTCGCAACTGCCACAATGGCGTCTGAACCGGCAGAGACATATCGTGCGATGTACCAGCATACTCATATGTCCCTAGTACAAACCACATACTGCACAGGGAGGATATGTTAAGGCTTAAGGTCGACTGATGTGCTGCCGAGCTCCTCGCTATCGAAATTTGAGACGAGTTTCACTTCACCCCGGTAATGATTAGGAGACTGTCGAAATCGCTTCCAGGAATGGAGCCTGTCGATCAGCTGCTTGAAGCCCCAGCGGGTATACTCATGCTCACCTGACACGGGATCTGGTCCGAATGATGGGTCCTTGTTGCACACAGCATAGATGCTAAATGTTTCCTTGTCTTAGTTCGCCCACACGTCATGCGGTTTTGGCGTTTAAGGATGTCTAGATTTGCGTTATTTTAGGGTTTAAGGCCTGCGGTTGTTTATGGTTTACGGTTTGTAGAGTTCAGGGCTTTTTAGGGGTTCAGGGCTTATTAGAGTTTAGCGATTTTGAGGGTTCAGGGTGTAGGTGTTTTTAGGGTTTAGAGGGTAAGGGCCTTTAGGGTTTATAGTTTAGGGTCTAGGGCGTGTTGGGGTTTAGGGGTTTTTAGGACTTAGGATTATTTTAGGGCTTAGGTTTTATAGGGTCCATTTTTGTGGGCTGAGGGGCGTTTAGGGTTTAGCATTTATTCGGGTTTAGGGTTTATGTTAGTTAGGGTTATCATGGTTTGGGAGGTTTTGGGTTTGGGGTTTTTAAGGGCCTGGGGCTTTTCAGGGGTTAGGGGTTGGGAATTAGGGTTTAGGTGTTCTTTTTCTGATGTCATTAGGGTTAGTGTTTGTTTTTACTGTTTTTTGCTTTTTAGAGTTTAATGTTTTTTAAGGCTTATTAAGGTTTAGGTGTCTTTTAGGGCTGAAGGGACTTCGGGGTCTAGGATTTTAGGTTCATAGGGTTTTTGTTTTAAGGCTTATTCGAGTCTAGGACTTCTTGCAACTTTAAGGGTTCAAGGTGGGTTTTAGGGCATTAGGGGTTTAGGGGTTTTGAATGGTTTTGGGCATTTCAGGGCTTAGGGGTTTTAGGGTTTACTAGTTTTAGGCCTGAAGCCTGGAATTACGGCCCCCCAAAAAGTACGAAACGGTTGACGATTGCCACTTGATTTTTTAATTGGTTCTGCAGATGTTGTCGGGATAATTAGCTATGTGGATGTAGAAATCACCGGCAGGGCACAGGGATTTAAGCTTCGTGACATAGTCTGTGCCCCGAGGCACGGGCAAATCAAAGCTTGTGGCAGAAGATTTTGCGCCCGAAACTCTGAATTTCAACCCCCGAAAGTGTCCTGGGTATCCCAGCATGTTCTCAATGTCTTGGCAGGTACTCCAAACATCCAAGCTGTAATGATTTGCGCGGCTCCAAAGTCCAGCAGACTCTTGTTGGTTTTTCTCAGCAAGGGGGGATGCTCAGGAATCCTGGATATGTACTTAGTCTAATTTGAAAAATATGTTGAGAACCCCCGTGTTCCAACATGCCACGCATAGTCTCCGACGAGGAAGCCTGTTGTCAGCATGAGGCCCAAGTTTCCTTAGCTGCCAGTGTCAGCTCTAGACCCCGAACCCTAAATCCCAACCGATATATGGGGATATATTATAGGGATATTTTTGGATGCAAACCGACCTATAGGGGTTCTACAAGGATATATGAGAGACAGGCCCCCCAGGCTGCCGAAGCATGCATATTTCTTTTTTGTATACCTGAAAGGTGCAGGGTTTTGCGTGTTTGTCGAAGCTTTGAGTCTTCCTAGCTTCAATCTTGAACATGTTCCAGAAGCGGACAAGTACTTCCAAATACGATGATCCTTGTTATATGGACCCTCAAAAGATTTGGCGTCCCTTGTACTGCGCGGGGCCACAGCTGACGTGAATGTTAAGAGCTCGGGATTTTATGCACCCAAAGCCGCAGATCATCTCCTACATGTTCGGGTGACTTTATCTGTTGCTTCGGCTATCTCATGATCATTAGAAGCTGGTGGGCATCTTCTCATCCGCCAGTCCGCCAGTCACCAAAGTCGGGATTCAAACACAATGTCCGCTCCTATAGTCTCCTAAGAGTTTAGGGTTTGGGATCAAATGCGCCCCATATGAGCCCCAACGGCCCTGGCATGTTGTCCCTAGGCTTTTTCCGGCAAGCCTCCGACTGCCTCCATGACGGACTGGTAGCCATCGTAAGCATCCGGTGGAAGGAATTCCTGCATGGGCAGCCATGTCCGGGCAAATATCATAATCAGTGCCCCTGCTTCAAGCCCAGGGGCTTATCAGAACAGCGTGTTCCTCGTTGATTGCCATTCCATAAAACAGCGGTAAATCAATTTGTTCTGATCTATCCTTCACAGGCTGGCCCTGAGCTCCAAGACCCCGCTTAACTGAGGGATTATATAGGGGAGTTTCATGGGTGCTATTAAGGGGGATACCCAATTTGGAAGATGTAAATGTTTTATACAGGAAGGTTTGGAAGTCTTCGATCATCACCCTTGCGGGATGCCTATCTCAAGCGGCCTTTTCAAAGAGATTTGGAATCCATCTGAGCTATAGTCTAAACTCCTGGTATCTCCGTTAATATCCCCCACGGTAGTCCCCCATAGAATCCCCTGCGTAACCCCCTCTAGGGAGATTAGACTGTGGCTCATCTGGGCTTGAAGCTGTGAAGCTGCAGATCAACTCCTAGAGGTCTGCTGTAAGAATGCCAAAGCTAATTTGCTCCTGACATACCACTAGCAACTTCTTTCGCGGCCCATATCCATAGAGAGTCCCAAATCCCAAGAGCTAAATGCAAAATCGTTCGGAAACAAAAACATCCAAGCCATCTATCTAGGCTTGGTCGTATTACATGTAAGAGACATGCTTAACTAATTGCTCAACTCAAGTAGAAAAGCCTGAACTCAATGCAAGTACTCTTTCTTAGGAGCTGCTGAATCAGTCCTGGCACTGTCTAAGCTGTTAACTCCACCAATTCCACAGGAAAGGTTTTGGGGTTCTGCCCTTGAGGATACTTGCTTTAGAGGGAACATTGCAGGAGCCTAACTCCAGGAACTGCGCTCGGTTACCTCTCAATGCAAGCCCCAATCCTGAAACCCGGATCCCCGTGAAGAGGGCCCTTGAAGTCCTCCATCCACGTGAAGTGCAGGTCCGGCTCAGCTATCCGACGTGCAAGCGAAATGCTGTAGGGCCTGAGACTAGGGTTTTGGGTTCTGAGGTTGGGGGTGGTGGGTTTGGGATTGCACTTGTTTTGAAGCATCGTAATTAGACGACTCACTGACTGGGGGCATACTGAACACATTGGAAGTGTTCCAGCTGTTCACAGGATGGGCCACCTTGCAATTCTAGTCATATGAGCTCAGTATCAGGCAACTTTTGGATTTGCACTTGGAGAGTTGCAGAGAGTGCAATCTAACAGGTTGTTTGAGAACGTCCTATGCAGAAACATCAAGAGGGAGAACCATACTTGGAAACTACCACAACGTCACCAGAAAGACCAGGATCCAAGCGTGTGCTGCATGTTATGCTTGCCAGGACGATAGCAACGAGTACTATGACTGAATATGATACTGCGGATGACGAACCACCATTATAAAACAGTCGAACATTTTCGAGGCCGAGCGGGAGGCACTGACAATGCCATGTAGCAGTCCAGCATGAGAGGGAACCCTTCGCCAACTTCCTGCCGACACCTCGGCATGTCACCCAATATTGCTCAGGGATCCGGTCAAAAAACGAGCCCCTAAATCAAAGTACGAAGTTGAGTAAAGATGAAAGGCTGTCACAGTGATCACAATCGCACGGCCTCAAAACACAACTGCCAGAAGGAGGACGGCTTCAGCGTTTCTACTATGACAAATGTCGCAAAGATTTCGCTGTAGCGGACTTCAAAGTGACAAATATCAAAGGAACCTTGGTCTCCGGGCCTCAAAGGTCACAAGCGTCTCAGGGATTGCAGTCTGAGCTCCAAACATGATATTGCAGTCTTGGAGCTTCAATACTGGCAATTGTGAAAGGATTTCTGCTTCTGGGCATGGATTCTGGGATAACAAGACTGGCAACCATAGCAGCAATAATGGCCCAAATACTTGCAATTATAGCAGTTCTCGCATCACAAAAAAAACATAGAACAAAAGTGCGGGTATCAGCAAAAATCTAATACGTTGAGCTCTTGAAACTACACCTAGGGCAACAACAGGTAATATAGTACACAAGGGTGACTGTGATAGGAGTGATGACACTATCAATAGTAGTATTGGCAGCTGTGATAGTTCAATCACATCAGAGGAGTGGTAGCACTGGTGAAAGGAGTGCAAAAAACATGTCAATGGTAGGATGAATGCAATCAAACAGTCAAAGAAATCATGATCATGTACTAGTGATATGTCTAAGTCTAAGAACAACAGCAGATATGAAATGAACAGTTTAGGGAGCAAGGGTTTGGCTTGGCCGGCTGGTCTAAGTCCAGTAGATATATTACAAAACACTCATGCAGTCTGTAGTAAGGATGACAGGATAAAGCAGTATATCAAACAAATCCGGAAACCCTATAGAATCCCAGTTTCCGTTCTCAGTTTAATTGTTGTGTCCATCTGATTCTCCATTGCTACACGTATACCCAAAACCCTCATCTCCGAAACCCTTTGTTGAAGGAGGAGCTTGGATTGGCTTGGTTTGAGCTTGGGAAGGGCTTGGAACCTTGCCTTCTCCCAATCCGCACAGGTTGGACAACATCGCCTAGGCTAGATTACAGTGGATTATAAACCAATAGTTGCCCAAGTCATATTCCCAAGTAATGAAACCTGAGGAACAAAGCAGCATTACAACTGCAGCCCAGGTGGGGGTACCTGTGCAAAACAGATATAAGGAAATCCCCAGTAGCCCCTACATAACCCCCAATCCTGTTATGGTGGCTAGTGTCTGCTTCATTCCCGATAAGCCCCGACGCCCAATCCACACAGCTTGAGCGTCGGGCTTCTTCAGGTATCTTACCTCATGGGGAGGTTCTCAATTTTCGCTTTTCGGCTTCTGAAAACACCCCAGGTTTCTTTTTTGGGGCGTCCGAAACTTATGATTGAAGAATAAGGTTTAAAGACTGACACCGGCCGTCTTGGTGGCTTCTAGAAATGGCATAAGCTGAGGCATCCTGTGGACGTATTTTGAGGCTGTCTCAAGCTCAAGGAAAATTTAGAACAGCAGGGTCGTTTTGCGACGTTGCCTTCGCAGCAAATGCTGGCGTATTGGCATCCTGGGACTTTTTTGACATGACCCTCGTGGGGCTTCAGAACGAGGTCTGGCGTGCCCAATTTAAATGCGTATCCAACTCCTCAACCCTGCTCTCCACGACTTCAAGCCAAAGCCCACACTGGAATATGCCACATCAGGCTGGATAGGAATGTATCCACATCATGCTTTTACCGTGGTTAATGCAAATGATGCCATTACCACTGTTTGTTTTTCTTTCCAAGTTGTCCTTGATATCGCTACCATGCACCCTGCTGTTTCATCGTGTTTCTGTAATTAGGCTATGGGCAGCACTTGCCAGGAGGGCTAACACTGACTCTGGCTGAAAGAGAACTAATACAAACGATATTGAGTAGCAATGGCAAGGAAGGCACTGAACAGCTCTTGCTGCAGCAAAGTGTCATTTTTGGCCAAGCCCTCGTGTCCGTCAGCGGGTCCAAACGGGCATGGCACTTTGCAGCCCACGAAGCCCAGTTGCTTGCCAACCTCAATAGTCCCAAGTAGAGCAAGAGCTCAAGTTGGTTCATGCTAATGCTAACGCGAAACGGCTTAGCACATGAGTGCAGGCAGAGAAATGAACCCTCACTCCTGTGAACATGTTAAAAGCCACCTGACTGAACATACTGTCAAATCATGGCGGATCCAGATTCCTTCCCAACTTGCCGAAGATTACATGCGGAATCATACCGGGAATGCATGACGACTCAGCACGGCGATTGCAAAGGCCCTCTAGGAATCATGCTGATGAATTAGGCCCATCCTCATAAGCCTCCCCACAAATGGAAACGGGATTGCTAAGCCTCCAACATCTGGCCTCGAAGTGGTGGTGTACATTGGAAGGAACGGCTTTGTAGCACCGCCCAGCAACCTCCACATGGATGGGTGTTTCTCAAAATTAATGATCCTGGTATACCCGCCAAGACAGTATAGTCTTGCTTGAATAGGGACTCAAAACGAGAATCTCGCATTTCTTGAGAAACGCTGTAATGCAAATTGACGGCCCTTCCACGTTTATGGCATCCTTTTCCCAGAAGCACAGTGAGTAGCGGGGCGGTCGGCTAGTAGTAGCAGTCCTCGACGTCGCAGCCGCCACCGCCGCCGCTGCAGCCGCCATCGTCGTCGTCGTCGGCGGTGGCGGCGGCTATGGTGGTGGTGGCGGTGGTGGCGGCGGCAGCAGCGGCGGCGGCGACAGCGGTGGTGGGGGTGGCGGCGGCAGCAGCAGCAGCAGCGGCGGCGGCGGCGGCGGCGGCGGCGGCGGCGTAGTAGTAGTAGTAGTAGTAGTAGTAGTAGTAGTAATGGTAGAAGAAGAAGTTGTAGTTGTTGTTGTGGCAGCAGCAGCAGCAGCAGCAGAAGTTGTTATAGTAGCAGTAGTAAAAACAGGAGTAACAGTAGTAGTAGTAGTAGTAGTAGTAGGCGCACCCCCCTACCAACTATGTTGGTTGATATTTCCACTACCAGAG
>CAJNIZ010019713.1:0-38305 GCA_905231905.1 Symbiodinium pilosum | reverse complement strand
CGACCATGATAGGAATCCCTGAAACAAGTCCATCCTACTTCACATATAATGAATGTTGCTGCCGGTGGTGGTGGTGGTAGTAGTAGTGGTAGTAGTAGTAGTAGTAGCAGCAGCAGCGGCAGCAGCAGTAGTAGCGGTCCTCTCCAACGACGCGAACTGCTAACAGATATGGCAGCCGTGCAATAAGACTACTGCCTCATGAAGAAAGCACCTCTCTTATACAAATTGTGGGACCATGTTTTCTCCGACAAGCTTACAGTAGCAATTGTTCATATGCATGATGATATGCAATTGTGATGATGATGATGATGATGCTGCTGATGATGATGATCATCCAGTTATACCCCTATTTGCTCGCCATGGACGGCACCATATGGCACCTATAGTTCGATTATTCAGGTGCCCTCGCTTGAACAACAACTTCAACACTCGCTGAGCATCCGGGCATGTACACAGGCTCCTGGCCTCGTTTCAGAGTGTGAGACATGAACACCAGAACGATGGAACTACTTCTCCACCTCAGCCACCGCACTTTGAAGCATGCTTCTGAGCTCTCTGCGTAATTTGCCAAGGAGGTCCCAGAGAGCCAGATCCACAGCGGAGATGGCTTGCAAAGGCAAACCTGCATGGGACTGCATTGACGCTCCTTTAGATAGGTATACCTGTGAGACCCGAGGTGTACATGGAGGTACGAATATCACAAGAGAGTCTGTGGAAATATGCGGCTATGGGAGACATGCAGGTTTAATGAAAGGGATTGTATTTGAAGTCGTACAGGGACGGAGCGGGGTTTCTCAAGCTCACGCGTCCTTGAGGGGGGCTCCGTGTAAGAAAGGGCTAGAATGCTTCGGGGAATCACACATTGAGAAATTCGGAGAAGAAGACACCATCTTGACCTTAGGTTTCAGGGCTAAGAAAACAACAAATACTTGCGGATCTGCATGTTTCTGTCAAATCCCGCTTTAGGGGAACCTTAGTATAGCTTTAATAGATGTTTCAGGTCCGTACTTTTAAGTGCCCCTAGGTCGTGCCTTTGCGGCCATAGTTGACAGTGGCCCGGAACATCTGGTCCCACATGAGCTCGATGTTGCGCGGGTCCTTCTAGCTCAGGACCCCAGACTCAACTCGAATTCGGGGACTGCGCAATCTAAGAATCTAAGGCTAACATCCTCATTTTTGTGAGTGGATCGGCTCGGGTGCACTCAGCCTAGCAACGTAGTCCCTGCCGACATCTCAGCCTTTCCGCAAACTTTACAATGCTCCGGCACCAGTTCAACCCTGGATCTAGGCTGCAGGACTGCTCCACCCGGTCCTCCACGAGCCCGGCCCCCCAAGCCAGCATGATAGAGTATTTCAAGGCCAGCTTGGGTTGGAATTGAGCACTTGGCAAGATAGCTGGCTTTGCAGGATCTGAAAATCTTACCGGTGATCCCTCTTTTTGCTCGGGGAACAAGTTCAGAAAGGGCAAGTTACCTAGTCGGCACATCTCAGCCAGACCTCCTACGGCCACCCTCGACTCGGTTAACGTCCGCTTAGGCACCGGCCCGGACCATAAGATTCCTGATGTTGTAGGAGTACAGAGGTGGCCCTTTCCATTTCACAGAGAGCCCCATCACGTGAATGACTACTGCTTTGAGGACTAAGCCAAATTTTGATCCCTCAAGCCTCTCTCAACAAACCACCAATTCCAACACCCTCCACCTAAACAACTACACCACCCAAAATCTGAAGCATAAATCTCTGAACCTCATAGTTCAAACCCTGGAGCCCCACACCCCTGATCCAGGTCTTCCGAGCCTGGCCCTCGATGAAGCGACTCAGATGATGCTCAACAATGTAGCACCCTGACTCGCCACCTTGGCCGCAAAGACTTTTTTTCTGGGGGATATATAGGAGATACAAGGGATGATGGAAAGGAGAAGTTTCCCCATCGTCTCTTAAAAATAGTAAATACCTAATATGAGGGGCGCCTTTGTTATTAGGGGGAACCATTTACCAACATCTTCGGGGATCTAGTTGGCCTGGAAAGCCTCAAAATTTTTGGTATCGGTAATTAGTTGGGGGGATTCTCAAGATTATGCTACATTTCCCAGAGATCTGCAAGAAACGAAGATTTTTATTCTTGGGGGATACGAGGGCGTTGCCATCTTGAGGGCTTCTTACATGATTGCTGAGGTTTTCAACATTTCTCCCGGTGCGCTGCTGTCACGGTGCCTTCCTTCCACCCCGGATTTCTCTCACGCAAGCACACCTCAGTTTACTTGGGCTCGTGTTAGGCCCTGCCCAACCTGGATTGACGCCATTCTCCCGATCAAAATGTGGAAACTAGTCTATATCACTAGAACAGGCTTCATCTTCTTTTCCAATTGAAAAACCGGGGCCACTCCCACTCATGCTCGGCTATGTCACCAGTTGAAGTGGCGCGGCAGAATCTTTGGCGTCTTGAAAGTGAAGGTCAGTGGTTGTCAGTTGTCATCATGTGCTTCAACCAAGCGTATCCCGAAAGAGCGACCCTGAAACAGCCCAGATAGGCTGATGAAGGCGCTGAACTTGTCCTGACAAGTTGCTACATGTACGGTTTTGCCGCCCACAAGGTACCCTTCGGGGACAAATATCCTCTGTGTTGCTCATCTGCCTTCCTTCGCTCACTCATCCAAAAACTTTCTTCTAGCTTCTTGTGAGTGTATTCTTGATGTTGGTCTGTTCATGCCTTGTGTGTTGCAATGTTTCTTGCTGCAGGTCTTTGAAATGATCGTCTTCTGCTTGTCCTCTTCGAAGCACTAGTGCTGTCCCTCGGTCCATGTTGATTCCTTCATCAAGGATCCGGTTTCCTTCTCCATTTTGAGCCCTGCACCAATGGTAACACCAACACCGGACGTTCCGTCCTCAGCTTCCACCTCAGTCGGAGGGCAACAAGGTGATGAAGGACAACATAATTAATGAAAACCTCTACTCTACACCGCAACGCTGGTCGCACCTCATGGGGTCTGGAATGGTCTGGAAGAGATGGGGCTCAAAGATTTCTTGGGGGCTTCTGAGTGTGCTTCGATTGAAGCCAATCTCACTCGCAGCAGCTCACAACAGACTGCAAACTGCCTCCACCACCATGCTGCCCATGGCATTGATACCCCAGGACTTGCGGTGGCGCTTGTACGGCGGATGTACCGACCTGAACGAGCATGTACAGGCGAAACATCAAACTCTTGTCTCTTGTAGTTGGGAGTGACAGGCTAGGGTTGGCGCCCGTGTCTAGGACAGCAGCACACGCGTCATTTCAAGAAGACAGAAACATTACAAATCAAGCAGCACATGTCTGAAAGGCCTATGACTTTGGTCTTACTTCTAGAATCCAGTATCCCTCTACTATCACTTTCATAGGCCTCCAAATCCTCAAAAGAATCCCGGGATAAGGAACTAATTTCTGACTTGAAGTAGGCTCCTCACTAGTGGTCAGGATGTGTGTATGAATACGCAGACAACATCATAAGAGTGTATACATGACATGTTGAGCAATAATTGTTCCCTCAGGCCAGCTTCAGCAACACTAAGGCTCCGGAAAAAGCGCAAGTCTTTGCTGCCCAAGCTGCATGGGGTTGGCTATGGGCAGCAACTCATCCTGCACTTCAGCCCGTTAACAGCCACTCTGTTGCATGACACATGTATGTGAATTGTGCAGCTGTAGGCTGAATAGGCCCAGCACATCCAAGGGAAGGTTGCCATTGATCCAGTGCTTGTCCGCAACATCATGACAATCTGCACCTTGGCTTCTTGTTGCAAGCGAACGGTGCGCACATGTGTGCGCAGCTTGGTTGTGGGGTCCACTATCAGCACAGAATTTGTAAATGCAAGTCAGCGCAGGGGAGCCAGACAAAAGCCTTGAGCATGTCTGATTGAAGGCTTGGCAGCGTTGAAAGATACTTCGAGGCTGATAGAGCCAGCTGCTCTGCTCGAGTATGTTGGAAGAAGTGATGGATAGAAGGGTCCCCCGTGCTACGATATCATCAATTAAGCCCAAGGCCCTGCACATGCTGCTTTTCATCAGGGCCTTCTGACACGTAGGCCCTCACCTGACAGACACAGAAACTGTTTGCAGTTTTAGGCTTTAAGGCCTTCAGGGCTTTGAGTCGAGGGCTTCAGCGCTTAAAGGCTTAAGGTCGGGTATGCGCTGAGGGGGTGAGGTTGGGATCGAGAGTTGATATTGGGCCTGTGCAGCGCAACATGGCTGTGATCCCTCATGCTAGAGGCTCACACCTGGGAAATGCGAGGGAAGCTCCGTGTCGACATCGCAGCAGTTGGACAGAGGCCTAAACATCCATGTAATGCGTAATGAAAAGAGTTGCTTCTTGACCATCTGCTTTGTTTGCGACAAGCTCTGCAACGCGAAAAAAAATAGCTCAAACTTACTTCAGTTGGGAGTGGTCTGCTGTTGTTCTAGACACGTGGAATGCTAATGCGCCAGGGGCCACGGAAGCCTGACAGTGCACGGCCCGGCGCAGACATCCGGAAGTTTCTCAGGATGGAGGGTCGTCTCTGCACCGGAGAAACAACATCTTCTTCAAAAGTCTGAAACCTTACAATCCTACGAATCGCACTTTCCTGTATGTGTCCGCATAATTCGTAAAGGGGCCGGCACCTTTGGAAATCCCGATCTGACTGCACAAGCCTTGCGGGCACGCTCTCCTGTGGCACCTGCAATTGCGAGGAAGCTTGTCGCGCTAGGCCTCGCACGACCTGAGAGAAGGACATGGCTAAGGGAATTGGGTTTGGGGTTTGAAGTCTTGGGCGTTTACAGAACAAAAAGGATGGTTGCATCGATAGGTATGTGTGAGGACTTGTCAGGATTGCTTGATTTGGATTTTCGGCAGCACGGGTCCCTTTTTGTAGGAGGTTCATGCGGGTTGCACACAGCCTCATACGCATGATGTGCAAATACATCAAGCATAAAGCATCTTGATGCTTGCCCTATCATGAAATTATGTCATGTTATAGGTTCTTTGTCATGTCGCTTAAGCAGCAATCTGTGCCCCACGTCGCAACAATCATCTGGCAAACGCAGAAGGTAGAGCATACATTGCAAGCCCTAAACAGCAAATGGCTTTGTGCAGAATGGCTGGAGCAAACACAAACCTGAACACTACACCCCTGACCCCTCGATCCAAAACCTCAAACAAACTCAGGCAGTCGGACATTGACAGGCCCATAGAGGACATCTTTTAAAAGCAGATCAACCATACCTTCGTACCCAGTCTTAAGAGCCACGCTTTCTAGAGTCTAGGTGTTGCCAAGGGTTTTAGTTTAGACTGGTGCGGGGTCCTGCACTGCTTCGTCACACTTCCAGGCACCCTTGGTATCGTTGAAACGCTAAATGATGTTATCTAACTACCATGTAAACAATGAATGGCCAATATTCTAAGATGCATTTGTTCTATACATCATGACTTCATGACGATTGCATCGTAGCCGCTAGCAGCTAGCAGCTAGCAGCAGCACCACCACCACCGACCACCACCACCACCACCACCACCACCACCAGCAGCAAAACCACTGTCACCACCGGCATTGCCAACACTTTCTCCGCATCCTGTTCTGCTGCTGCTAGAGCTGCTGCTGCTCCTCCTCTTCTGCCGCTGTTGCTGCGAAAATCCAATCATTCTTACAACAGCTACTGTTCATCAGCACAGCGGCCTTGCTCAGGGCAGAGACTTTGGTCAAATGGCCCAGGCGTTGCAAATGAGGAAGAGCATAGGCCAGACACCTGTCATGCCAGGCTTCTCACATAGCATCCCTAGCTTCCTTCGATGCGTTACAAGAACAGATACAAAACCTGCTGGGTTCCTTTGATGGGTTACAAGTACAGATACAAAAGGTACTGTGAAGGAACAAAAAAGGACTCTCTAGCATTGGGGTAATGGTTTTTTGAAGCATGCTCGGATTAAGGCTGCTCGTAATATCATTTTGAGAACCTTCTCTAACTTAACTAGTACCCGAATGTATGGACCCATCTCATGTTGCACATTGGGCCCAGACGCAAAACACCCATGTCATGGTTCCTCAAAAGCCTGGTTTCACAGAACAACACGCGTCAGCTTGAGTAAGGCTTGATCATCAGAGCCTGTCCAAGTTTCCATGAATGATTCCAGTGTATACAAAGATGGACATGTGTGCTGCAGGATCCGCAATGGCCCCCGTAGATGGGTGCCACCATTGGGCATGCCAACTCTTTGGGTCTTGTTTTCGGGATTCCCTGAATACTAAGAAATTCAGCTCCAGAGGCCATGGCGCGGGCTCCTATGGGCAAGACACCGGGACAGAATCCTGGAGAGAAACTTACCTTGCCCTGCGATAGCCTGAGCCTTTATTGAATGCCATATTCGTAGTATCCTCAAAGAAAAGATGACTCATATTTGGATAGCCTTAGGGACCCTAGGGAGCTTAAGGGTCCCGTTCACGGGACTGGAAAGGATGCTGGGACTGCAGCGACAATGGAAGCTGCGCGGAGTTGACGAGTACCTTAGGCTTCTTGAAACTGAAGAGCCATGAGGTAAAAAATGTGTGAATGCTTAGGATCCATGTACACATGAAAGTGCTACTACAGCCGGCAGATGACTCTTCAAGTTTCTGCTGGGGACAGCACCCTCCGTGACACTGCTGCCCACAGCCGCGTAACAGCTGGTCCTGCAGGTCAGGCAAGCTCTAGGGTTTTAGGGTTCAAGGTAGACATGACTACAATGCCTAGTGTCTCGAGTTCAGAACTTTGGGGTCATAGAAGGAGTCAAAGATACAGACATGGGGTCTAGACTTTGTAAATGAACCACACGTCCATGAAATCTGCCCACTGACAGCAACCCAAATGGACCTCGAGAATCCCACTCTAACCCTGCAATTCCCAGTCAGGGCATGCATCATTAAAGCCCTCACTCACCGAACGGAGCCATAGAATGAAGATATGGAATGAAGCTGTGTCTGCAACCCTTATCCGCCCCTGTATGGCAAAACCCACTCTCAACTCTGAACATGGTCTTGCTACAAGGCCAACGCCTGCTTGCTCCGGTGGCATCCTGCTCCGAATTGCCTCCGACAAGGCTGGTGACCTGAAGTCCGCAAAAAGCATGACATGCCTTAACGTAGTCTTCTTGAGCTGTAGTTCGGGGCAGGCTTTCTGATTCCTACCCACAACTCTACGTTCCTTGAGTTGCCAGCACTGCCATGGCTAGCTGCCGCAGGGGCAGGCGGCGTAGCCGCCGACACAGAATTGGAAAGTCCTGAGCTCCACTTGCTCCAAGGGAAGTCATGATGCACCAGACGGACGCATGCTGCGTCTGTAAAAACTGTTTGGATTGCCCGCCTCTTTGACCACGAGATTAGCCTCCAAAGGCCGCAAGCCCTGTCGTCCTCATTGGACCATCCAACCGCTGCGGTGAACTCTCAGAAGTTTCGCTCGTACATGCTTCTTCCAAAACACAGCTGCATCTACACTGCGTGCACAAGACACTCGAGTCTGTCCCACAGCTAGGCTCCTGCGTAGATACATATATATATATATACATCTACATATATTTATACATGCATATGTGTATAAATACACATGTGCATATATATATATATCTATATGTATATCAGATATAGATATATATATATATGTAAACAAACGTGTGTGTATGCATGTATACATATCTGTACATATAGGTATATGTGCATATAGAATTGTATCTATATATGTGTATATATATATATACGTATATGCACACATATATACCTATATATATATATATATATATTTTTATGTACATATGTATATGTATATATGTATATATACATATATAGCTATACAGCTCCTTTGCCTTCACCAGCTCCAAGCAGTGTCTGCGGACTCTCACCTAAAACATGAAGGACGGTACGTCTCAAACTTTTGGTCCCCACGTGCAGGACCAAAACGAGAAATTCGTGATACAAGGATCCCAAAACAAAAGGCACAGTAGTCTTGAGAAAGCCTAGCTCAAGTCTCTGCTGGGCACTTCTGGCTGCATGATTTTTCCCCTTGCCGACGCGCAGGAGACCGCATACAATAGCCACTGCTCCTGGTCCTTGTAGTGCCACGTTCCCAACATCATCAGAGGCAACCCCAAAAATGAGGGACCATTTTTAGGCCGAAACGATAAGATGATGAAAGACTCTCATTCGAGCCATCCGAATCGTGAATAGTGCCCTAATGATTCTATATAATTGATTTCAAAAGTCAAGGACCGCACTTGCCAACTTGTACTCTACGTTGGGCTTCGGCAGCGGCAGCTTCGCCAGAGCCTGTCAAATCATTCCTACTACCGCTGACTCTGTTTGCTGTGGTTCATAATTACTGCATCACTGTTGCCATCCCTGCTACTAAAAGGCGTAAGCACTACCAGTTCATTGAGTTTGCAAAGGTCGGCACTTACAAGCAATATGAAGCAAGACAGCAAGTCGGTCTGACGCAGGTCACCAATGAGCGCACGTGCAGATGTCTGTGATGGCAACTTGGTCTGCCTTCCAATCAGACACCAGCCCTGGAGACTTCTTCAAGCGACCTCTCAGGCTGCCCACGCCAGAAGAAATGGACTTCCGAATGACAACCAGCGTTGCCTATCATATCGGTCAGATGTCATCTGACATCCTGTAGAATTTGATAAACAGCAAGGATGCCCGGAAACAGGCAAGCCAAACCAGCGACATAATTATGAGCACTGCAAAGAGTAGACAAGGCTCGAATCTGCTGACACGCTTTCACTTGCAGGGCTGGCTTCTAAACTGGCAAGGCTTGAAGTCTTAGGGGCACATGCACATGGCCAGCAGTTTTTCGGCAGCTTACCCACAAGCAAAGGGATGCAGTTTCACCTCACAATGTGGTTGCTTCATGCAGCACAGCCATAGTTGCAGTTGTGCCAGCGCGCAAAGCTTGCGGGAACTTCCCCGCTCTCAAGAAGCTTTGCATCCTCGTCGGTCAGCGCAAAGCCACTGAGGTCCAGGTCTTCGCGGATGTGTTGCTCGCTGCTCGCTCCAGGAATCACTGCTACTCCTTGGTCCAGGGCCCATCGCAGCAAGACTTGTGCGTTCGTCTTGCCATATTTGCTGGCAATCTTGGTCACCGCATCTCCCCGCGCTTTGTTCTGGGAACCCCCGAGGGAGCCATAGGCTGTGACAGTTATTCCCTTGCCCTGGCACCATCGAACGAGTTCGCGGGTCTCAGCTGGAACCCATGGGTGGAACTCCAACTGGTTCACGGCCGGAACGACGCCTGTGCTTGAGATGAGGCGCTCCACTTCGTCGCGGTTGTGGTTGGAGACACCAATGCTTCGCACCTTACCTGCCTTCTGAGCCTCAATCAAACCTCGCCATAGCGCCTCGTCGCGCTCTGGGCCTATTCCCCATCCATCCCCACCATGAAGCAACATCAGGTCCAGGTAGCTAAGGTCTAACTGCTGCAGACTCTTGTTCACGGCTTTGACAACATCACCGGAAGTGTTGCAGGCTCGGACTCGCACCTTTGAAGTTACCCAAAGCTCCTCTCTGGGAATCTTACTTTGGCGTATGGCCTCTCCAATGTCCAAATGATTCCCATATCCCTGGGCTGTGTCAATGAGCCTCCCACCAGCTGCCAGGTAGGCCTTGGTAGATGTGATGAGGGGTTGTCCTTGTGCACTTTCTCTGCAGCAGGTGCCATAGCCGATTGCAGGCATAGGCTTGGAGGAGCCCGGGATCTTGAAGGGCGATGGTTGCGACAGCGCTTTGGCTGTTTGACAGAAGCCCCACCAACCGCAGATGGCCAGCATCATGTACGACCGGCGCCGGCGCGCGGCATCTTCACCAACAATCGACAAAGATGAATCTGGGAAGCAAGAAGGTTCCAAGTGCAACCCGCAGGATTTCAGACGGGAACTGCAGCTGCTGCGCAGAAGCGCAGGGCTAAGATAAGATGGGCCGTAGGCACAACTAACTAATCCAAGCACGCCAACAATGAGCGCAGAACGCTGACGTTGCCTTCCAACAAGTGGCGCCATCCACTCTGCAGGGGCTACTGGGTTTTCTGACCAGGGCACATACTTGAGCAAAGTCCTTTCTGATGTCTGGAGCAGATCCAGGCCGTGCGTGACCTGTCTGAGGCCGTAGCTTGGAGTGCCTCGGAAGAGCTTCTTGTCGCCGTAGGACCTCCGACAAAGCAGTGCACGCCAGGCTGACAACATCAATCACTGGGCATTTGCCAATTTTTGCCCAGGAGTGCAGTTACGCTTTCAGACACAAGACTTGCAATCGCTAAGTGTGCTAAGCCCCTCCCGCTCATACCTTCATATACCTCGAAGCATGCTGCACGCCTTCAAGAAACCACAATAATAGATAAAACACTTCGACAAGCTCTGGCCAAGGAGCGGCGATTGCACCTGGACCTGGGCCGGGCCGATTCCATCGGGGTGGATCCTTGACAATGAAGGCCGAAAATGTGTACTGCATTGGCTAGATATAGCCATCGGCATCGTGCAGCTCAATTTTCTGTCGCGGTATCTGTGATCTGTGATCATGTCCCAAATCCCGTCACAAAAATGCAAGACCCCGCCCATCAGAGCCTGGGCAATTTCCCATCGACAATGTTAGCAAGCAAAATCGTAAAGCCCTAAACTTAAATCTCTAAACCCGAAATCCCCAATCCTAAGCCCTGATCCCGAAAACAACCCTAACCCCAAACCCAAATCCTAAACTGAGCAATTTCCATGCTCTTTTCCGCCGAGGGGCCCTATCCACTCCCCCCCGCACAAACGTCTAGACTGAAAACCTTCAACGCCTCAATCCCTCAAGGGATCAAATCAGGGAGGGTCCTCCAGGTCGCGCGGCAGCTTCGGAGCAACTCTCCCACCTCACCAGGTGACGGGTTGAAGCGTCTAGGAGTCCAGGGTTGAGGGGGCGTTGGGCTGCTTTAGAATTTGCAGTTCGTGTATGTTCTCCAAACAGTTGGGGTTGCGAGTTTGATTCTTTTTGTACTGTACTTGTTGTGCCTTAAAAACTGGAATGCGTCTCAGGCCGGCAAGGCCATGGCACGACTCTACGCCTTGCAAACACGGGCGGCTTAAGGCTGAGGGAGAATTGGTTTCTTTGAAGGATCCAACGGAGGCATTGTTCAGGGATCTAGACTGAAGATTTTTATAGAAAGCAGACGCGGTATATTTCAAGGACTCTGTATCAACAACAATTCGAGCACCACTTGTTCTGAACCACGTCTCTCTCATACCAATTTGCCAAACCACCCTCTTGGATTTCTTAGCCCCTGTCGCCATCAAGACCTTTAGCATTTTGCTCGGGGAGGGGCAGTGTTCAAAAGGCTCCACTCTCCATCCATTTTGTTTGAGAACGTCTCTAGTTTAGCGTGCTGGGCTCACCGATTTCTAGTCAAAGGCCCCCAAGCAATACCTGCGGCCTGCAATAGACTCATTGGTAAACTGCCTCACAGGAATCCACAACCCCACAGAAACCTTAATGAATTTGGCTTCCGCCAAGGTTGGTGACAAAACCCATGAATCAGTTGTGGTTTTGGAGCATCCTTTGGCAGTTGACTTTCTCAGGTTTCCTCCAGAACCCTGGAGCAGGACCAGACGGCCTGAGCTGGTCGGGACAGCGTCGCCACGATCCTTGCAAACAAAATCAACATCAAGGCCGCATGCTTAAGTAAAGGATTGCAAGAACTGGGTGATCTTCCGCACTGTCAATGCAGCAAGGAGAAAAGCAAATTTCCTTCCGCGCCGCCGGGCCAAGCGCGAGCATCCCGACATGACACATCCCTCGGCGATGAGATGATGGAACCCACACGGGTCCCATGATCAGTCAGCCGGGGCCCATCCTACGCTGGTGCTGCAGTGCCTTCGCACCGTATGTTGAAGCTGGGATGCTGCATTTGTGCATTTCCTACGCTGCGGTTGGTCATCAGAGTCTATGCTTCAAGCCGACAAACTGGTTCTGCGCAGAGGCGCTGGCTAGAGCACTGCTTTACCTCCAGCATCCTCAAGTAGCAGCGTAGCCCAGACCCTGCCGAGCAAAAGCGCCGTCGTGCACATGGCAGATGGCATAACACTTCCCCCGCCGGAACAAAGAAGCTTTCTAAACTACATGGAGCAAACACGTCCCTGCGAGCTCAAAGGGTCAAGTTGCTTGCGCACCTGCCACTTGCAGCACTAAAAGCAACCAATGCAACAGCATCGAGGGTTCAGCCCGCCCCAGAATAGGCTATGTTCTGCAGGCTTTCTGTTGTGCTCGTTACAACAAAGACTTGCCCTCAATTCTTCTGACCGTTTGCGGCGTGCAGCATCATCAATCCGGAAAGCGTTTTCTGTCGGCACTAATCGCAACGGTCGCCATGCGCTGTATCTCACGAAGGAAGGCTGCCTAAGTGTGCAAAAACCAGCAGACTTCCACATCAGAGGTTGACGGCTTACTGTCCTGCAGTTGACAGAGGGCATTTCCTCAGCTCAGCAAGTAGCCACATTTGCCCCGCGGAGAGTTTGGGTCGACTCCAACGGCTCTGTTGCAATCCGCCGACCCCATGCTGGGCGAGGCGCCATGTGAAGCCTTGTCCGCCCTCACAAAACCTCCCAGACCCTTCCGCCCTCACAAGACCAGTCCTAGTGTCCCAGTCCGCGTCCGAAATTCTATACGCCCTTCCCAGACCCTCACAAAACCTCCCAGACTCCCCACTGCCACTCAGTCCTAGTGTCCCAATCCTCGTAGCCAGCCTCCAACCCAAGCCCTTCCCAAGACCTCCCACATCCTCCCAGCCCCAAGCCCTTCCCAAGACCTCCCAGATCCTCCCAGCCTCAAGCCCTTCCCAAGACCGACCCACACCGTCACAAGACCTCCCAGATCCTCCCAGGGCTTATTTCCAGCCTTTCACAGCCTTTTCCTGTTAATTTTTCTTGTTGGGAGTTCAATGCAAGGCTTTAAGTTTTTGCCGCTCCGGCTTGTCCCCTAGCCACTCAGACCTAGTCCCCGACCTCCAAACTGCCCCCAAGCCTTTCCCAGACCCTCACAAAACCGCCCAGACCCCCCAAGCCCCCCGCTGCCACTCAGTCCTAGTGTTCCCAAGACCTCCCAGACCCTCACAAGACCTCCCAGATCCTCCCAGGGCTTATTTCCAGCCTAACCTTTTCTGGGCTTCTGGCCTCTTCCCAGTCTTTTCTGGGCTTGGGTTTTTTCTAGGCTTCTTCCCAAGACCTCCGGGGCCCTCACAAGACCGCCGGATCCTCCCAGGGCTTATTTCCAGCCTCCCACAGCCTTTTCCTGTTCATGTTTCGTTTTAAGGGAATTCAATTTCGTCCGAAATTCTATACGCCAAAACTGGGCTTCAAGTTTTTGCCTATCCTCTAGCCACTCAGTCCTAGTCCCCGGCCTCCAAGCTGCCCCCAGGCTAAAACTTGCTCATGATTCAGGACATCCAGCTCTTCGACCACACCTGCTCAACAGCCAATGCAACTGCCGCTGCAACTGATATGGGGTCGGTGGCAGTGACGGTAGCCCTTAAATTGTAGAATTACAGCTTCCGACCCTGGAACGCAGCCCTGCTCCTTGAGGCCGGTTCTGCAGCTCTCGAAGCTTGCGAACTCCCTCACTAAAGGCTGATGGACTAAGCCCAGCCAACCCCCTCCATGAATGCTGGAACAGGCATGCAACAAACACGTCTGAAGTGAGGCTTGCCTCTGTTACTCCCTCAACCCTTAACCCAACGTGTCAACTACATGCCATGACCTAGTCGTGTGCTCCGCGCCCCGCCAGCCGAGGCGGGCGCGCGATGGCGTTCATAATTAATAGTTGTAGGGCACACCATCTAACACATCGATTGATCTTATTGAGGTCTTCTGGTATGGTTGTTCTGCGGTGTTTGATTTTACTTCCACCATTGCAAATTCAAGTTAAAATCGTACGAGAGTACTCAGCTTAGCAACATAAATTGAAGCATGAAAATCAAACGAGCTAAGCTGAGCCATTGGATATATAATAGCACATAAATCAGTTTCTGTGGCACAAGAACATCAGAGACTGAATGATGGAAAACTCGATAAAAACTATCCATCAATCATCTACTTCATTTAAACCAAAGACTTTTTCTAACTCTACAGCCGTTCATGAATCATGTTACCTGTGAAAATGTCCATTTCTGATGTTCTTCTTCCACTCGTTCTATCTTCTCTTCACTCTCTGTGTAATAACTAACACATTCAACAAGTACCAACTTAAGTAACACCACTACCATCAAAGCTCCCTTGACGCAACTACGGCAAGGTTTTCACTCATCCTTCCATACCAATTGACCCCACCTGCCCCTAAAAAAGAGAAGTAGATACCCACCAATAAGGCAAAAACACGGGACGGGGTCCATCAATTGCCCAAAGATTCACCGTAGATCTTCTTCGTTCATCACAAAATAAAAGGCGAATACGGCTGAGACTAATATGTAGATGGAACTGTAGCATAGTTCATGCACTATCCTCCTGAACAGATGTGAGTGGCCAGGAATGGAATACAGCCGACAGCCGTCATCAAACTCTTGGAGTAGAATGCAGAACTGTGATCCAAAATATTGTGTACTTTACGGAAAGGTGAGAAACCAACTTGTTATGGGTGCAACCACGCCACACAAAAAGTGTATGTAGAGTGGATTTCAGATTCCCAAAAATGAACCAGCAAAATCTGTTCAGGACATTCATCCGATTTACATCTTCATCCTTTTCCATGCTAAAACAGCGCCTTCCACTCCTCCCATGGTTTTAGGCATGAACCTAAACCCTAAACCCTATCCCGCCTCATTTCGCATCCGCAAGAACGAAGTTGTCTCGAGCTCGTTTCGAGCCGGGCCCAGGCACACTGAAAGGTAGGCAGGCACGCCTCACACGGGAGAACCCTAAGGGAAAGGCCTAAACCTTAAAAGAGGCAAAGGGAACCTAGGGTCCTACTCAGGAGGGCCTAAAACCTTACAGGGGGGCACGGGACCATCCGCCACTACGGTCCTTGATCCATGGGTGGATCACAATTGTTGCTCGCGCAATAGCTGAGAAGCAGCGGGCCAGCAAAGCGCCTCAGCTCAGCTATGCGCGCTCTGGCAGCGGGAGGCAGCTGTTGTAGCAGGAGCTGGGCTGCCACCTCTTGCAAATAAAATTCCACGGTCTTAATCTTACCCCGATGTCCTCAGTCTCCAAGTACAGAAAGGTGGCACCGGAGCCGCGAAGGACGCCGGGGGTGGCCCCCTTTTCTGCCAAGGTATGGGGAACACCCAAGCAGCTCATGATGGCATTCCATTGTCTGCGGTATGTATGCATAATGCATAGAACCCCGGAACAGACGTTCCTGGAGAGGCCGAAATGCTGCTCAACGAAGGCTAGGACGGTCGGATCCTCAAGGCGGCTGTGTTGGCGACGGGCGAACCTAACTGTCTTAGGATTACGCACGTGCACATAGGCCACGCGATCCGCCGACATGGCGTCGCTAGGCAGCACGAGGTCAGAGCGCTTCAAAGGAATTATCTCCGACGGGTGCAACATACACAAGAAACCGATCAACGTAACCGCGGCCCAGTCCAGCCAACCCCAACAGAGCGCTAAGGCGGTGGCAGCTTGGATGATGGGCTGCGAGATCACAGGGCGGCATTCTCCAAGTTCAGCTAGCTGCCACTTCTTGTCGATTTGCCACGCAGGTGTGAGATGGCCCTTCAGTTCCGGGCAGCGATCTTGCACTGCAGTGATGGCATAGACGAGGAGGTACCTAGGGAAGCCCTCGGAGTAAAGATGGAGACCGTACGCACGAAGTGCTAAGGCCTATAACGAGATGGGCCCCTTTCCATTCACACGAGCATGCGCCGGAGAGTTCTGTGAGCCAGGGCTTGTTGTGTAGCCACTGGAACGGCTTGCAAAACGGGGAGCCGAAAGAGCACGAGGTGAAGCGCGTCAAGACTGCGCCTAACAAAGCCAGCCGAACAAAGCATGCCATGTAGAACATGACCGAGCCGCCAGGCTGTTCCACCGAGAAGAAACCACCATGCAACGACACCAAGCAAAACAGGAAGGCTGTGCGCCTAGCCAACAAGTTGCGCAAAGCAGTCACGGGATCTGCAGGGTTGAAGCCAGCAGGGCAAGCTTTGGAGCGCAAGCGGGGGCGCCTCAACGCGCCGAAGGTCAGGCATGGCGGGCCAGCATGCCACTCACGAACGACTCTGCGAAGAACGAGGGCCACCAGTTCGTGAAAGACAGCAGGGTCGGCCATGTCCATGTAGCGAGTCCGCTCGCCGCGGATGTCAACTCCCGGCTGGGCAACCCTGCTCCTCATGAGCCTGTGTCCAGTTCCCAGAACCCGCATACAACTTCACAACGTCATACAGCAGGCCTTCCTGAAGGCAAGGAGGAACTGGGAACAGGGGAACCGGTTCAACAACCGGCAGCACGGGTTGGTCTGCAGGGTCTAAGGGGTCTAACTCAAGTTCCTTAAGGGTTGCGGCGGCAACCTCTTCTAACTTAGTATAGTACCCCTTTGCTTCGGCGCGCCGCCAAAGTTCCCGGACCACAGGTTGCGGCAAGGGGGCTGAGACGAGGCCTGCTCCATCAGGAGAAGCATCGCAAGCGAAGAGCTCTGGGCAGTAGCTGGCGCG
This sequence comes from Symbiodinium pilosum, assembly GCA_905231905.1. Classification (NCBI taxonomy): domain Eukaryota; class Dinophyceae; order Suessiales; family Symbiodiniaceae; genus Symbiodinium; species Symbiodinium pilosum. Next base: position 21,660 of record CAJNIZ010019713.1, on the reverse strand, counting down.
GAGGTCTGCTTGTAGCAAAGGCGAAAGCCACACTAAAGCTTGAAGCTCCGAGCGCGCCTCTGGGTCCAGAGGGAACAGCTGAGTTGCAGGTTCACGACGCTGTCGGGAAACACGGCTGACAGGACAGCAAGTACAGGACGCCGGAAAAGCAAAACGTGTATCCACAACCCCAGCAGTGACGCGAGGAGTTCAGGCGTGCAAAACCCTCAAAAAGCCACAATGGCCGTAATCCAGGCCAGACAGGCAACACGCACGCGGGGAGCGCTGACGATGCCAAACAGGCCATGCACTTCAGCGCCGAGGTAGACGCCGGAAGTCTCGGCTCGGCGCCGCTTGCGAGGATGCTGCACCAAACCTGCGGAGTCATAGGCGACCTCGGAGGCTTCGAAAATCTCTGTATCCCGAAGCCGGGCTTTGGCCTGCAACTGTTACTTGGTCAGCACCTGCACACTGACGTGGTCGTCGATTGCCAACATCTCAACCGTGTCACCCCTACGGAACGGGTGCCTGTAGCACAAGACTTGATCTGCACGCATCGACTGGGCGCGAGTAGCCAAGAGCATCCAGTGAGATGCTTGGGCAAACTCGACAGCGAGCGAATCGCCCATGGCAAGCGCACGAAGACCGATGACGTAAGAATCGGCCGGTGGGCAACCGCGAAACGCCCGAAAGCCATCCAGCTCGCTGGCCCGGAACCGCAGGTTCAAGCAGTTGCGACGAGCCCTGGCATCGCTGACAACGGACGTGTAGTACATCTCAGAAAGGTCGTCAGCATTCATGCGAAGTACATGGGTGTCCGAAGGCAGAAGCAGCAACGTCAACAACTGGCCCGGAGCCAACAGACGAGTGAACCGGCTGTACGAGGCAGTACGCGAATTGACCACGACCGGATTCAAGATCAAGCGATCCCACTCGGAGTCCTTTGGTATGCAGAAAAGACCCACTTGCTCCCCGGGCCGTACGTCGGAGGCAGGAAAGATTGCTAACGCATCACGCGCGTCCCACTTCGCGGCGAGAGCCAAAACTTCACTCCGACTGGCGTGAACCTTGGCAGGAGGAAGCTTGGGCCAGGAAGCTTCAGGGAGCCTGAGCGCATCCGGGTTTAGATAGGCAGCCCTCATCAAAGGATCGACCAAGTACGGGACTGGATCAAATGTGGGTGGAAGGGACCATTTGATCCGATCGGCTTTCAAAGGTTTGCAAGTCACAGAAGCAGCGTATTTACTTAAGGGAAGGGAAGGCAAAGGTGCATTCGGCGAACCAGTAGCCAGAGTGCCGCTGAGCTTTAAACCCTCAGAACCCTTAACCCCAGGTCCCTCGACAGAGTCGGGCGCCTGCTAGGCGGCCGAAGGCGATGTCGAAAGATCCTGGGCAGGGGCAGGCGCAGGGTTAGGGAAGCCAGAGTAACCCCAACCAACCTTAAGGGTAGAAACTAATTCACCCAACTCACGGTCCACATTCCCTTGCTCAGGCGAACAAACGGGCAGTTCCAGGCATGTTGAGTAAAGGGCATTGCATTTCTCTTCCACGCGGCCGGGAGCAGAGGAGGACACAGAGCCTGGCCTTAAGAAATGCTCAATGCGCCGCTGCATGATGTCCAGCACTCGATGCTGGGAACAAGAGAGCTCGGAGCCGCAACGTGCATGAGGAGGGCAAGTGACTGGACTCCCTAAGGACAACCAATTAAGGGTAGCAACAGCAAACCTAAGCTGCTCCCTTGCTGCTCCCGTACAGCCTGATGAAACCTTGCCCGTCTCCTCTTGCGGGCACCTTGCTTGGAAGAGGAACCAGACCATCTCCACCGAACTGGTGGGGGCACTGGCCACAGGACGCAGGGCTTTAAGGAATCCCTAAGGAAGTAACCTAAAGGATGCCTAGCCCCAAAAGAAAACTCAAGACATTGCATGACCCAAGTAACAAATCCTTCAGGTTGTTTGGCTTGGGTAAAGGCGGGGTTCGGGTTGTGGCGGTTGTGGAGCGCGGCTTGCCTGCATGCTGCGACGCCTGGGCCTGGGCAGACTGAAAAGAAGCTACTGAAGGCTCAGGACTACAGGGCGGCATCGCACCTCGGGAGCCTCGAACGATCATGTGATAAAAACAGCCTCATCTGTACGAGGGCCATGTTCGCCAAGCTCCGCTCCGGCAAACAAACATGCATGAAGAGAGCACCTTACTGCGCGTCGGCTTTCTCGGCCTTGTCTCCTTTCTTGCCGCCCTTGCGCGGCCGACGTGGCGCCTTCTCTGGCTTCTCCAAGTCGTCCTCCCTGGCGCCCTTCAGAGCCTCCACCAAGCTGCTGGCCGACATGATCTCGTACTGATGTAATCCAGTTCTCGAACATAGGCTACATTCGCGCTCATCCAGCTCGAAGCCGCCAACCGCGAAAAAGGTCGAAGCTGCTGACGTCGTTTCTGGAGAGCGTCATAAGCAGGTTCCGGCAAGAGCGGTTAGGAGCCAGGCCATTTGCGTGCGCCCGCCCTCAAGCGCCGTCTGTCGGCAAACAAAGCCAGTTTGGCACAGAAAGCCTCCAAGCCCAGGTTCTGGGTTTCGCGGCCACCATTGTAAGCAGGCGGTGCTCCGCCACTGGCATGCGCTTCTCCACATAGTCCCTCAGCAAAAAGTCTGCGGAAGAGTCGGACTGCTGTCCCAGTTCCTCGCCAAGAAGCCTGCGGATGGTTGCAGCTACGGTAAGGCGTCCCAGGCTTGTCCAGAATGGGGTCTTCCGCCTTGGAGCTCGCAGCTGAGTTGGCCAACTGTGCCAGCAGCTTTGTCTGCACAGCCAAGCCCAGCTGTTGCCTCGCCACCAGCCAAGTCCTCGCTGACGTCTGCCTTGACCTCTGCAAGGACAGTTTCGGCCGCAGGCGTTCCGAGGCACACGCCTGCCAACACCAGTTGTGGAGCCAGCAGCGGCCTACTCCAGCGCGGTCGGGTCCGGCCTCGCCACGTGCCTGAAGTATGCGCTCCAGCTCGGCCACCCGGGCCCTCAGCGTCCACACAACCAGATGCTTGGCCAGGAGTTGAGACATTCGGCAGCGCCTGCATCGGCTTCGCCTTGTTCTGACTGAGCCGTCCAGTACTCTGCTAACCCTGCATCCTGAAGGCCCGGGTCGTCGCCCACAGCCAGTATTGGTCTGACCACCGTCTCGCCAGCAAGCAAGGGAACAGAAGTCAGTGGGCTCCGGCCGGTTGCAGCTCTGCGGAAGTAGCCAAGGAAATCCACCAAATACACATCCACTTCTCCCACGGCTCGTCGCCTGGGCGTCTTGCAGGGCACCGTGTAAACTGGAGGAGCCGCCGTTCCTTCGGCCTCGAAGGCTGTATAGCCATAAAACCCCCCTGCCGGTAGCGAAGGAGAAAAGCCACCACTCGACAAGTTGGAGACTCGAAGTCGTCGAGCAGGTAGAGCATGCCAGCGGACGCCCCGGAGGAGCGCCATCTGTCGAGGAGACCTCGAATCTCCCTCGGTCACAGTGCCTGCGGCCATGGCCGCGAAGCCCCAGCCAAGAAGGCGAAGGCCTCAGACTTGTTTGCAAAGGCGCGGCTGATAGAGCCGCTTTCCAAGCGACCCTGACTGTCCTTGGGGCAGCCCCTCATAATGCTGCGTCACGAACCCGGCAGGGTAGGCCTGACTCCGCAGGCAAATGTAATACCTGTTCTTGAGCTCGAGCTTAGGCGAGGTGACGGGTGCTCCGCGGTCGCCGCGTAGCACCTCAGCAGCTGAAAGCCCAGCCCGGTATGCCCTAGCCACGCGGGCCTTGCCAGTCCAGAGGCCAGAATCGCTCAAGTTCAGGGCGAGGTGCTCAAGGTCGCCCAGCTGCAAAAGCCCAACCTCAGCAGGAGTTGAGGAGCCCTCCCCAGCAAGGGGTTCTTCAATCTCCTCAGGATCAACCACTTCGAAAGAAGCCTCGGAGCCAGCAGACGGGGCAGGGCCCTCGCGAACCTGCTCGACAGTGATGCGTAGCCTGCCCACTCGAATACACAAACTGTCCAGCTCACTGCTCGATCCAGGATTGCTCATTCACGGTTCCGATACTGCTGCAAACGCCTCTGCACAGCTAAGCGTGCGCCGCCTCCAGGTGGATCCAAAATGCCTGCGCCCCAATGAAGAAGCAGCACTAAGGCCCGCCTGCACGTCAATGACCAGAAGAGGCTAGCAACCAAGCAGCCACAGCAGATGCCGCAACAGAATATGCAGAGCCCTAGCAATGCCAGGAAAGACCAGGAAGGACAATGGCTCGGGAGGGTCCAATGCCTAACCTCACGGGCTAAATCGGGCAGGGCAGCCCACATCCAAGCCGAAAGGTGCTCTTGCATTCGCTATGCTCTGCTTTCAAGTGCGGGATAGTTTGCATACCATAGGGGTTTCCATTTTCTTTTCCATTATCCCCTATTATAACCCCCCAAAATACTACATGTCACAATGTTTTTTGAGACTTTCAAAGACCCTCAGTAGGCAGCACAGAGTCAGGCCAAACTAATAATTTTGAAAGCGTAACTGGTGTGTATACTCCATTTATATTGGGTTTATATAGGGATAATGGAAAAGAAAATGGAAACTACTATTTCCCCTGAAGTAGGTAGAATATGGGATTCTATTTAGCTTATTGTTGTCTTTTGACATTCTTCTTTCTCTTAGCCCATGATCGGTATCTAAATTGAATTTTCGAAGCGTAGAAGAACAACGTGGCATGTACTAAATGGAAAGTATGATGGCAAGTAATGACAGCCAGAGCACCATTTATTCAAAGTAAAACATGGTAGAAATCAATTTAGCAATAGTTCATTTAGGCTCAGAGACCTTAACTTCAACTTTCTCGTTGGCACCTACTAAATCTATGACACTCTGAGCTGATATTTTTTTGAATGAGAGCTTGGCAAAGCCAAATGCAAGTACCCTAACGGAAGCATTACACCCCTTCGCTGCGCGATGCCATGCTGCATCGCGGGAGTGCATCTTGAGGAGCAGCTTACACCTACATCGCCATCCCCGACTAATACCTTCAAAGTTAAAGGAGTGAGTATATTGAACACCAAAAGGGATAATTTCCATCATAGTCAAAGGACAGGGCTGTCCAGCCAGCTCCCTCAGCCTGGCAGGGGATAATGTAGTTGTAAGCCTTCATCACACTGTGCAGTTGGCTTGGCGGCAGGCGTGATGCCAGCTATGCCAAGACTCTGAACTGATACTTAGAGGAAGACCATTCTAGCACCAGTTAGAACAATATCACCGCTCCAGTCCCGAACGACGCATCGCTTATTGCGAAATTGACTTGAAAGGTTCCAATATATAAAATGAAACACACGTACAAATAGGAATCACGACATTCGTTATTAAAAGAAGATACTCTTTCAAGTAATACACTGCTGGGTTTTCGCTCTCTGTCCAAGGAGTACTTTCTATTCTTCCTGGTTCCAAATGATACTGTTTAGTTGAGAAACCAATGTACTGAGGCACATTCCTCAACAAAAAAATGGACTGTTTTGGAGGAATAAACTTGCAGCTGGTTCAGTTCAATGGGGTCAGTTCAAGCAAAACTACATGACAGGAATGCAATGGAATGCACATCTGAAAATACGTGGATTCGTTCAAAGCCCCCTGCTACCATTCATCTTCAGAAAAGGAGAGGAAGGATGATGATGATGATGATGGTGATGGTGGAGAATTGGATCTTTCAGTCTCACTACTTGTTTCTGTGTTTCAGGGATGAGATTCACATCAAGAGTGTGCAGATTGAGCAGAGTGAGGATGGTGTCATCGTGCACATGCCCCAAATGGCACCCCCTCATTTTGATGAAATCGAAACGATTAAATTCATTGAGTGGATATTTAGATATTCTCGGGTAGTTAAATAATAACCGACAGATTCATCACAACAAAAAACAGCAAGAATAGAAGCAACACAAATGTACACAAAAGAATACGTACAAGAAGAATAGAAACAGCAAGAATAATGATAACAAGAAGATACAATAACAAGAATGGCAAGAGTAATGTTCACATGACGAATTGAATAAACAACTCCAACGTAATGTGAGTAGTAGGGTGGAGAGAGTGAAGAGCGAGGCAGTGTGGTGGGTCAGTGAGTACTAGGGCGAGTGTGTAAATGCTGAGCGAACATGGACAAACTCACCAACATTCACCAACTTCTACTCTCTCAGCCAGGACTTCCAGGACCTCTACCTGGAGTACATTTAGAAAATGTCAACGAGACAGTTGACTGGGACGAGAGAGGGTTGATTGTAAGGGTAAGGGTGCGAGAGAATAAAGATAGGAGTAGGGTTTGGGATTTAGAGATAAAATAGGGGAGTGGCTGGAGTGACTGAAAGGGGGTGAAAGCGTGAATTGTTGAATGAGGAGAGAGTGGAGTTGTAAGGCCTACAAGATCCTATATGTGATTCCTAGGAAATAGCTTCGAAATAAACCCACTTTTGCTCTGCCCCCCCCACCCCCATCCCCCCCCACCCCCATCCCCCCCCAGGATCCGCAAGCTCACTCCGTGAAGTAGAAAACAAAGCTCCCTCCAAGGAGCTTTGGTGACTAGCTCATAAGAACGCATGAAAATGCGTGGTGACCAACAGTGAGCTGCCAGGATCATGTATGGAACAATCATGGGTGGCAATTGTGCTGTGGAGAAATCATCCAAGTGCGCTTGGCTGCGATCTGGGCTTCGCGCTCCATACGGCCTGCTCCTCGGCAACAACAAACACAACCGTGAGAGCGTCAGGCATCAGGGTTTCTTTAGATCAACCTACCCCGTCTCTGCTGCCCAGGATTGCTTCCCTGCTCAAGGCTAGAACGAAAACGCTGTAGTTTCGGCTGGTGATCGGCTGCAAATTCTGCACGCTCTCTGCCGAAGTCAACAAGCATGGCAGAAGACGTTGATGCCACATGGTAGGTCATTGAACCATCGAACGCAGCGTCTGTTACTGCCAGCCAGCTGCACGAATGCTAGAAAGCACATCTCTGCCTTTGCATTTACATCTCATAGACGGTACTCCAGGCTTTGGCAGGCCCACGATAAGTGCAAAAACGTAGGATCACAAATGCATTCGTGTCCAGATTCACCGCATCAACCTAGACTAACCTAAAAGAATCAGACACCCAATGAGAACTCGCTCAAACTCAATTATTCACATTCCTCTGCCCTGCTGCCCCCATTTCCGGACGCACTTCAACAACCACCTTCACTCGCCTTCGGGTCCCGGGATTTTCGTTGCATTTGAATGATGCGCGCCAAGCATCTGGCGAGCATCATCGCCATCATGGAGGACCAAAAACACTTTCAAATCTGGTCGCTTTCGAATACCATATTTGACTGTTGAAGAATGGGCCAGTTCGGGTTGAAGATGAAATATGATTGAGCTGAACTTGTACACCCGACCAGGACGCTCCTGTCAGATCATGAGTGGGTGTTAACAATGAAAAAATTCGTCATCATCTACAAGCTCGGTTTCTTCGCCAGCTTGAGACTCAAAGCTAAACCTCGTAACATGGTTCCGTTTTGGGAAGCGGGTCAGTCTTCCATGCAACGACCACTATGAATGGCTCTTGCAAGCATGGCAGCTAAGATGGACTGGTTTGGCAGGCTGCAGAGTGCCTGAATGGTTGAAGCCGAATTCCGTGCAAAGGTCTTCAGCTAAAGATCAAGAACTGATCCATCAATGTTGCCGCTGATGAGGAAGCTTTGATTTTTATGGGCGTGAGGCATGACTTCAGGAAAGCTCACGAGAGGCCTGAACTGTGACATATTCAGACTCCTACAACATGCAGGACTGAAGGCGATTCAAGAAACAGCATCACTTCAGCAACCCCTCTACCTACAGGGGAAGGCCCCAGTCCCCTCACAGACAAAAAGCAGCTCCGTATGGCTGCAAGGAAGATCTCCAATCAGTAATACTTCAGGTTCTAACCACGTCCCTTGATGCAGATGCACGCCTAGGCTGCTTCCTGTCCGCTTGCATGATCTCTCATATAAGCTTTTGATGCCACGGCTATCTCAACACAAAGTATAATCAGCTGTGTCTGCTTTGAGACAACGAGAAGCGAAAAGAAGCAAGGAGGAGGAGTCAACTCCGGCCTTGCAGTCAGGCTTTCAAGGCCGAATTATTTTCACCAGCTCAACATCATAGTACAGCGTGGTACCTGCAGGCACTGTCTTCACATCGGAATCCTCATCTCCTGTCAAGGAAAAGAGGAGAAAACATGAATCCTTAATGGCTCTCACAACCACTCAGGTAGAGAATCTTTGGACTGCCCCGGCGGTTCTCAGTAAAGCCACATTCACGGCAGCCGTTTTTAGTAGGAAGCGGGCTAGGTACGGTCGAGTTTCAAGAGATTGCTTGAACAACTTGCTGTGGTGTTCTGACGTCAGGCAAATTGACGAAAAATGTAGTGTTTGCTTCACAGCATGTTCGCGTGCGGTCCAGCTGCAAGAAACGTGCGGCAACATGTCCTTGAAAGGATGCTTTGCCCTCTCCGAAGCTCAGCGCAGGGGGCTGGACGAAACGTCCCTGCCGGCTTGTACGAAAGAAGAATACTGGCAGCTGCTATGCTGCAGACAGCAGATGTTACAATGTCGTGTGCTCTAGTCGCACTTTTCCCGCATCTTTCTGGTCTAGGGCTGGAGAATGTTGACTAGGCTTCAGCATCTTAGGGTGATGCTATCAAGTCGACGATTTGAAAGATGACGCTCACACAGCGTTGATCGCACCTTTTCGCCCACCTTCATCAGGCGCAGAGCCTTGCGAATGTGACATAACAGCTTCTGATCTAGTCCCAGCACGGTTAGCTTGGAAAGACTGACGCGCAGGCCACCGCAGCAACAACAAAAAGCTTCGGATGCCACTGTAGCTGACCATACGCATCCAAAAATTGAGATTGCATGCTGTTCATGACCTGCATGCATGCAGTTGCGCTGAGGCGCCTCCCACATCCCCGCAGCAAACGTATCATCTGTGTTGCACTCGATCTCCACGTAGTCCTGTCAAGGCGAACAGCAGAGCAGCCCTGGGGCCTAAGGAACTTCTGTAGCTAAGCTGCCCCGCGCTTGACGTGACTGCAAACAGCAAAGCGGACCAAGCCTTTTTGACAGGGCGCCGCGCACCGCGCAGCGCTGAGGAGTCAAAGACTGGCCCGTCGAAACCATCCACGTGTCCGGTGAACCTTATGCGAAGGAGGGGGAAAAGAGCAGGCAACATTGCAGTTTGCCAAACATTGCAAGCTACATCTACATGTCCTGAAAACATTCTTGAACTCTGGCAGGACCGAGCCCCGTGCCTCAGCCACACTTTGGCGTACGCCCGAACCTAACATCCGAAAGAATTTGCACGCCTCCCGCAGGTTCACTGGTCCAGGCTTTTGCCCGCTAGGAAAGACTTTCCTCGCTGAATCCGGAGAAGCCCAGACAGGAGCGAGAGAGAGAGAGAGACAAAGAGAGAAAGAGCGAGACAGAGAAGGACGTACAGACAGAGAGAAAGAGAGAGCGGGAGAGACCTAAACACCCACAGAGAGAGGTAGAGAACAGGAGAGCGATAAAGGGAGAAAGGAAGAGAGACATGGCCGTAGGGGAAGAGAGACAGCGGCAAGAGAGAGAGGGAGACAGAGCAAGAGCGAGGGGAAAAGGGCGATCTCTGCAATATTGCGTCCGCATGCGTCCGCAACCCACACCGACGTAAGATGACATTAGAGCCCTCAACAGTCATGAAACGGCAGGCTCCTGGCCGTGCAGCCAGGAAGCTGGGCCATCACGCGGCGTGGTGCCCTCAGATCCTTCCAAGCCCACACGACTCTTTCAGAAGCATCTGAACTTGCTGAAAACGGGCCAAGCCTGGGGACAACATAGTGTAGCTGAAGCCATCCGATCTACTCGCCTGATGCGCATGGAAAAAAAAAGCGTCCGTACTCCAGTTGACCCACCAATGGGTGCTGGAAGTGCTAACTTCAGGGCTGGGGACTGGAACGAAAGCGAGCTCCGGTGCACTGACTTCAACTTGTTCAGCAAAACATGCCCTAGGCCCCTGCAATTGCAGAGGCTTTGCATTTTTGGCTCCAAATGCGTGTTTTCTTCCTCTTGAGACGTCGTACAAGTTTTTTTTGCTTCGGCATGAAACAAGGAGGCTGCCATGCCCTGCCCAATTCCTGAACGCCCGCACCTGTCGGGGGGCCCACCGCACACCGCACAGCACTTTTGCAAGCTACCGCCTGGTAAAAAAACTCAGCAAGGCACAGAGGCTAGCTGTCGCGACATGTCAGCTCCCATAAGCACTAGTACAATGTCATATCGTTCTGTTTGCCTTACCTACCTTTGCTAGCACTTCCCCGCTGACCAAGCGAACCTCAGCCGCCAACGCCGGCGGCACCAACCTGGCGAGCCTGAAGGCATGAGCTAGCCACGCCCCGCAACGAAGACTGGTTTGCAAAGATGCAGCCGCATGCAACACAGTCCTCATGCGTGCATTATGGAAAGATTGTTATACACATCACTCAAGGCAATAGCAAACAAGTCATCAACGGCTTGGAACAGTGTATGTCGCATTGCCTCCTAAGGCATCTCAGACAAACATGCCAGGATCCTCTCAGGGCCCGATGACTTGAAACGCACTCTGCTGCTAATCCTGCTGCTGTTGCTCACCCTCGCTTACGGTTACCCCCATATAGTGCTCATTTAGAGCAAGACTCTGCGAACGTTATGCCTGCATATATCTAATTATCTAAATCTATATACCCCCAAAACCTTCTGTGAGAGTTTCTCAAATCATCCCTACATGATGCCCAAACAAGGTGCCCATAACCTCCTTTGTTATCGCCATACGTTCCTGGGGATTCTCAGGGTACCCAACATTTTGGAGAAACCCAAATCCCTGAACCGTAAGCCCTACGTTCCATATCCCTATTTTGCCCATTAAAGGGTCCTAAGGCCCGCTCTTACCCCTTCACTACATAGCTTCATGATCTGAATGACATTGCGTTCCTCTGCTGCAAAGAGGCACTCCACGGCGACCACTTGCAAAAGCCCAGGGCCTGAAGGCCTGAAGTCTACCCACATTTCATTTGCCTTAGGTAAACTTTAGGGTTTACTGTAGGGTTTGGGGTTTAGGGCTCAGGGAAAAGGGGGAGGGAAGGGACCAAGGGATCCCATGGTAGTTTGGGGTCTGTTTCTGTTTGGTGTTGGGTGTCCTTTGTTGGGGGCAGAGTAACCACCAGAAAGCATCGCTGTTTTTTGAACCACCCCAAATGCATGGTATCATGGTTTTTTCAATATGGGTGACAATGAAGAATTCCGGATTCACCATGAGAAAACCACAATCCCTAAATGAGTGTCCTGCAAGGGTGAGCAGTGTGCAGAAATGATCAGAGGCTATTGGGCTAAGACGGTTTCAGGCTTCCTCGTTTCGAGGCTTTCCCTGCTCTTGAGGTGCCACCCAAAGAACAGGCGCAGAATACACAGGCTTTGCCATTCCTGTTTGCCGGGATATAGTTCGGACATTCTGCGTCGTAATCCTCGCCTTAGAGGGCTCGTCAAAGAAAAGGGGACTGGCCACTAGAACGTTGAGGGTACTTCCCAAGGTTCTTCTGATCTTCGAGCTGGAGTGAAATCACCCATGGCGCAAGCCTCTACATCCCAAACCTCTGAATTACTTTTCCTTAGACTGTGACGTTACATGAGAGATGATTTAACTCTTGCAGAACCCAAAGCATCTTGTCAGGTACCAAGACAGAGCAGAACAGGGAGCTTCATAACAACCATCCTTGCGTGCATCATGCATTCAAAGAAATGTCCTAGTTCTGCGCGAATCCCGTGTTACTTGAAGGATTTGTTTATAGTAGCCCGTGTACTTATAAACCGTACCATGGTTGCACTGATACTTAGAGTAACCCATATAAGTTGAACTAGGGAATGATAAGTCGGGCTATAAGTATGATGTTTCAAGGGGCTTGAAAAAGAGTTACCATGGAAGCTTGCAATATCGTGGACTTCCGGGGGATTCCAATCCAACCAATACGGGGGTCATAGCTACAGAAAGGACTATGGTATGCTGTGGTATCGGGGTACATAGGAAAACGACCCTCCACTTCGAAAGACTCCAAGCTGGAAGGCCCCGGCGAGCACTATCAAAAGCAGGGCTTGAACAGCCAGCGCACGCCTCACAGCATGCACATTCAAAAATTGAAGACGTGCAAACTGATGCCTAATCCTTCACGTTGGGAACTTTTTGTGCTCCTCCCTTCGGTTTGTAAAGATGGTTTCTGCAAGACAGCCGACCACTCGCGTTTGTCCTGCCGTGGGCCAATAATCACACCCTGAGTGCAACTACTGTGTTTGGCACCTGACGCAAGAAGAACCCATGCGAGGCAGCACTTTGTGGATCTTTCAAGCTATAGAAAGCTGCGGTGAATCTTCCAGACACAAAGCTGTTGGAAAGCCATGCGAAAACCAGCTGGCCAAAAGGGATGTGAAAAATGATTCCGACAACTATAAGATGAAACACAAGCGCTACCATGCCAACCCTCATAAAGAATCAAACTACTGTTCGGGAATCTCCCGTCCCTGGATGCTGCAGTCAAAGCTTCGACTTCTATCAGTTCACCACTATCCAGGATGAAGGCGGGGGCCTGAACTTACTACAGCGTGCTGGTATCGGCAGCTCCATTTGACAAGCAAAGCAAGAAAGCATGCACCAGCGAGCTTGGGTTAGGATGACCAGTGTCACGAGCTTGAAGACTTTAGATCTGTACGGTGTGCTATGCTCAGCACAACATATGTGAGTTGCACGTTCCACATGATATCATGGGCCTTGTCATGATTGTGCACGGAGCTTCACTACTTGACTTACTACTGTACATGCTCGAGCCAATCACACCGGCTGTGTCAATGTCTAGAGCTCTCAGCTAAAGATCAACACAGCATTCCACACGATTGCAACTTTTTGTTGGCCTCTGTGAGCGTGCTGGTATGGCTGAGATAGGAACTGAGCAACTGCATATCAATTTGACGAAGAATTGCAAGCCCTGGCCGTGACATGCTCCAGGAACAGGCTGCAGACGCAGGCCTAAACGCCTAAAGAACAAACCACTCACTTTTGGACAGCGGCTTGACTTTGTCATCTTCGATGATTTCCACAACTTTATTGGATGCCTTGCCGTCAAAGACTGCCGCAATGCTGACATCCGCAACTAAATCACGCGAGACTTCTCCACTGTTTAAAGTGTCCTCCTTGGACACCAGCCTGAGTTGTTACAAAGCAGGGACATAACTGACATAACTAATCTGAAGCGTAGGGACCTCGTTTGAATCCAACAAGGCGTTTTTCTCACACAAACCTTTCAATTCAGCTGCCCGTGCAATCCCAGAAACAAATTGGTCTCAGGTGCTGTGGACTTCAAGCCCCCTGGCCGGACGATTGTGTAGTCAATGCCTGAGGCACGCAAATAGTTCTCCGCTTCAAGCTTTTCATCCAACACGTTGCCGAAAGCATTCGTCACCTGGAAACCAGGGCTGTTTTCTTGACCCCATGCTCGGGCGTTTGTCAAGATGGAGGAGACCAACACAACCTTGGTAACTCCAGACTTCTTCGCGGCATCTACCAGAGCCTTTGTTCCCAAATTGTCGACAGCATGCGCATCGGCCCCCATTGCAAATGGGTTGGAAGGGACGAAACCTGTCGCAATGATGAGGGCATTGCATCCAGTCAGAGTTTGAGACAGCTTGTCTACAGAATCCTTGGTGACATCCAACGGCTTTAACGCGACTCCCTTTGTGTCAACCGCTTTGACTTCGTCTATCATCGCGCCTCGGATGGCAATCGAAGATTTGCTCAACTCTTTCTCAGCTTTGGCTGTATCTCGGACACCACCGACCACAGATACATCAGCCATTTTTGATAACTTCTCGACGATTCGCCTTCCGGTCTGGCCAGTTGCACCGGCAACCAAGACTGTCTTGGAATCTGCAGCAAAGGCCCGTTCCGATGCTCCAACTGTGGCCAAGTTGGCCAAGCCTATGAGCATTTTCCTCCGTGTTTGAGCTTCTGCTTCCATTTCTGTCAATGCTGTCATCTCTGCAAATTGAGGGCCGAGGGCCTGCTTGGCACTCGATTGCTGCCGCTGTGCCACGAACGCGTCCTCCTGCCTGGTGTGCCACCTTAGCAGCGCAGCAATCCCCAACAAAGCAGGCAGCGCACGTCGCTGTCGTGACCCCATGGCTTCAAAAGGCTGCTACGCAAGATGCTGGTCGCGTGCGCTAGGAGGAGGCTGGTGGGCCTTGCAAGCACGAGTTGACGTTAGCTTCACCTGTCAACATGGCATAACATCGTGAGCTGAGCGCACTACTGTACTTTGACACCTTCGCCACACTCAATTTGCTTGTCCTTTTGTTGTGGCAGCTCTGCACGAAGTAACGGAACACTTCCACCCAGGATAGCGCGTGCAAATTTGTGCCCTGGCAAGCGCTCATTACCTCAAGTATCAGGCAGCTCCAACAGCTGTCTCAGGAGTTGCACGTCCGTGCTGAGATATCTATCCTGAGGCTCTTGCCATTTTCCACGCTGCCAGGCCTCCATTGCTAGTGATATCTAGCGAGTTGCCCACAATTTAGCTGCCATGGGTTCACCACAGATTTCTTTGGCACATCTCAGCACAGGCATGAAAGCGTGGGGACAAACCCATCCCCAATATAATTGAAGGAACTAACCAATACTAATCAAGAACTTGATCCTGGGGCTCCCAAGCCGCAACACATGGTCGGTATTTGGCTTCAAAGGGCTTGCGGTTCAGGGTGTTTGGGCTTTGAAAGTTCGGGTAAGGCAAGGGTTGTTGACAAACGGTTATTGGTTGATGGCTGCTGAGGGTTCAGGATTCAGGCTTAGGCAAGCATGTATGCAGCAATGTCCAACCGAAAACTTAATGGTGGTGTTGATGCTTTAAGGAGCAGGGTTGAGGATGTTGTGTTTCAAGTGCAAAATCTAGTCAGACAGAATTCACAGCTGCTCTGGCTTACGAGCATGCCGCCTGCAAATTTGTAGACACTATATTGAAACTGCAGCCTTGCAAGCACTGCAGACCTGTGGCAGGTTGAAGTCAACAAGGCCGCTTTGCAATGGCGCCTCAGCGAGCACTTCGATCACTGCTTGGAACTCATTTTGATCTTGGAACCCGTGTCGGACAGCGGCTTAACATATAGAATGCCAGGAATTCATTGGATGGCAAATCTGGGCCTCCACCTGTCAATGCAACCCGGGACCATCTTTCAGCGTCAGACCAAGTAGTGATCAATCGAGGATGGTTGGGGCAATCAAATCCTAACTGGTCTAGCAAGGCTCAGGGCACAGCCCCAGATGTTTTCCAGAACCTTCATCCGCCTGAATGTTGGGTTTCTTTCATGCAAATGGGAAGCTAAAAATGTTTGGAAGCTCACCCAATTTGGACGAGTCCCAAAGTTACGGTTTAAGGTTTAGGGGTCCTCGTCATCATAAGAGCCCATACTAATCCATGCAAAATGTGCGCGCCGGCACATTGCGAAGCAGCTCCGCTTCTCTCCAGTTTCTTCAAATATTGACCGCATGGGCAGCTTGCCAACATGTCGGGAGGCCCCTGGGGGAGGCGATGGGCAGTTGGTAGGCAGGGGATTGGCGAGTCCAGGCTCTCAAAAGGTTCGCGCTACGAGAATAACACAAGGTTCCGGGATTGGGTTCATCCTTTCAGAGTTTTGTGGAGGGAGCAGTATCCTGTGATTGACAGCCATGGACGCAAGCATCGTCTGCCCTAAAAGGGTGCGGAGCCATAGATGAAGGCCAGATGCATTAGCGGAAACTGGCAAAGAAGCGACGGATGCCTTGTTCTACATTTTGCATGCGCTTTCTTAGCTAGCAGATTCCCTTTTGATTGGAAAGGCAGGAATTCGAAGATACGAAATATCGGGGATAATACAAAAATTCCAATTTCGTTTTAGTTTGAACCAGGTTGTTTTGAATCAAAATACATATCAACTTGAGTACAAAACTAAGGAAAATTGTTACTAAATAGTTTCCCAAAAAATTCGATCGAATATAAAATTTTGAAGGCGCAACTTTCGCTCGTGGCTCTTTTTCACGGTCATGGTGCGAACTCGATTGTGTCCGTTCCTGCTCATGACCACGGGGTGGGTGGGCGGGAACAATTTCTTGCCATCTCGCCTTGAGTGAGAAACTTTCTGCGGAATGCACGGAATTAGATTTCATGGAAACCGGTTGAAATCTTATGTAACATGTGTTGAAACACGCATGCATGAAAACAGGTTTTTCCCCAAAACTCCGTTTGCGAAACAATCCAAAAGGGGAAACGCTCGCATGGCTCTCTTCTTGAAGCTTAAAAAAATGTATCAATACGTTGATGCTCCCCTTCTTAGCTAAGAGTTTCCTTTTCGATTGAAGCGGCAAGAGTTCGAAGCTACTACGCCTCGGGGATAATAAACAAGGTCCAAACTCATTTCGGTCTGAATCAATCAATTCATCAGAAAGACGAGGTATAGATTCAAGTTGTGTTGAATCTGATCAATCACGTTTGCCTGGTTTGTTTTATGGCGGGTTAACTTCAGACTCGATCAGCGAGGCTATGTACAAAAATCTATGCCATCGAAATTTCACGACGGGGTTATCTTGATCCACAGAGTGTATACCTTGAAGGTCACAATCAAAGTATGTATTAAGTAAAATTTTTCATATTCCATGTACTCACACTTGCACGGACCACACTCCCTTCTTTTTTGATGGACGGGGGCAAGCTCACCGGGTAGGACTAAAGGACTGTATGAGCGACCCCAGCTCTCGTAGGAGGCAACTGCAGCCTCTGTCCACATCCCCCGGTCGAACACAGACCGAATTGGACAAATGATGGGTTGGGTGGGTGGGTCAAAATTTTTTCCACTCAGCTGGCAACTCCAGCCACCGCTTGAACCCACACCATGTCCAAAACATAAGCATGGTGATCAAACTTGCAATCAACAAGGATCATGCTGCATGCTGGAAAAGTAACTGCAACTTCCATCCAAAAAAATCCCGTAAGCCGAGGCCCCTGCCCCTACGCAGGAGTGAGGTCCTTCCACAAGTCTGCTTCCGCGCGTACTGCCTCAGCTATGGCAGCTCCCAGCTCTGGAACGTAAAGGCGTGATGTCAAGAACCGTTGCATTTCGGCCGTGATAGCCACATCACCTTTATCTTCGCAACCAAAACGCCGGCAGGCTTCGGCCACAGCGTCCCGTGACGGGAGGTCGGAAGGGTTTGCAGAGCTTGCGACCCGTTCATACCAAATGGCGGTCTCGTTCGCAGCCTCAAGGATGGAAACAAGAGTAACCAAACCCATAAGTGCGGGGGAGGGACTAAACCGCCTAATGAAAGCAAACCTGCAAGGATCATTGTCAATGAACGCAAGAATGGAGCGCCCGGTAAGCATCCCCCGCAGGGCGAACAACATAATGGCAACAGCGTACGCCTCGACCTGGCAAATCAACTGTTCTCCAGTGATGTCTCCCCAGTGCTTCATGAGGGATGCTGGCACCCGTCCGCTGAATGCCCCACCGGCATTGATGAGCACGGTCAATTACAATGGCTCCCCAAGTACCTTCACCCCCCTCGTAAGCCCCATCTGTGTAAAGGAGAATAGGGGGTTGCAAGGATGACTGGCATATGCGCGGCCGCGCCAATGCAATGGAGGTCAAGGCAACCTCGCAAGAGGACCGGAGATCGGCAGTGGTGCCCGGGCTGGCACGCGACAACGCCAATGCAAGCATCCGGGCAGTCGGCTTGAGCTGATATCCAAGAGTGTAACCGCCGGCAAAGTTCACAAGGCCGTGCAGAGACGCCAATTGAGACTTCGAGGCATGATCGGAAGCAATGACAGCCTTCAGCATCTCGGCAATCTTCTCTAGTCTCCCCGGCTTGTTGCCAACGGCCACCACCCTCGTCCAAATATCCTTAAGGCCTAGCGACACCCCTAAGGAGATGACAGACGGCGAGAAAGGGACGAACTTCTTGCCCTCCGTAGCGAAGAGCCAACCCAGTATGGAAAGCAATCGCATCAGGACCTTATCAAGCAACGAGGCCGCGGGCTGAAATTCGAAGAGAGTGAAATCATCATAGAAGTCAATTCCTATGGCCAGGAACTTGTGAATCATGATGTGCAGCAGAGCAAGGGCAATCTTGTTGAAACTGAACACTGACGCCGAGGCCCCGAAGGGTAGCGACAACGCCGTGTAGAGGTGCCAATCATGATTGGTGGTCGGAAAACCCAACACGGCATGGTGTCTCGAAGCAGCGAGAGTTTTCCCCAATAGGGGTGGCCTGGCCAACATCTCAGGACATAGCGTGCCCTTCAGCTCGGAGCCATCAGACATCGGGACAACCACCTGGGTTCCCCCCTGCAACACGCGCCCTACGAATCTCACAGTAAAGTCAGTGTCCTGTAGCGCGAGATACGAGGTGGACCCGAAGGCCCGGTTCACCGCTTGACATCTTGAAGTCATCAATCACTCTGACTTTTGCGTCCTCCCCTTGACGGAGGGCAAATCTGGGTGCCAGCGACCATGAGTCAGTGCCCACCTCTGCTGAAACCTCCTCTTGGGAATGGAATGGACCCTTGAGATAGCCTGCCTCAACCTCAGCGGCAGATTCACGCAGGAGGGTGGCCACATCTTCGGGGCCCCGACCTTGCCTTGATTCAACCAGCAACTTCCTTCGAAAAGGGGCCAGGGCCTCCAGCTCCTGCTCATTGGGGTTGGGCCGTTTGGAGAAAAGAGGGCAATGCGGCTCATCTCCCACAAGGTGGGCTCCCTGTTCAAGCAGTTGCGCGACAGAGAGATCTGGAAACGCAGTCTCCTCCAGTAGAGACCTGAACAAGGCAATTGCCTTTCCCCTTGTCAGGTCCATCTTGGCACGAAGGGATGTCTCGACTCCTTGCAGCTCCTTAAAGCGGGCACTCACGTCTTGCAAGGCTTGCAACCTCAGCTTCGCGATTCAGCATGCGGAACAGGACTTGGTCAGGCACCCCACTGAAGTCGTCAAATGGAGACCACAGGGTCTCAGCAATGGCAACATGCTCCTCCATAGAATGATAGACTCCCACTCTCGGATCATGACCAGGCGATGGCTTGGCACTGGGAGGACCTGCTACTCCCTTCCTCTTCTTCTGCAGCCTTCCTAAGCCTGCCTCCGCACCTTCCCCCCACCTAGAGGCAGGCGGTTGCGAAAGCAGCTTGTAAGCATGACCCTCAGGCACTTGAGACAGGAACACGCATGCCCGGAATTCAGGGATGAGCGGAGCAGCATGCTTTGTTTGCACTGAGGCTGATGCACGCACCTGCGAGCACATGTTCATGGACGCTTTAACCGCTGTGACTTGAAAGCGGGGGTGTTGCAAGGTGGCTGAGGTTTTGCACAGGAAATTACACAAACCAGGCGGGTAAGCCGCTTCATCCTTTGTGGCATAAACCCACGAACCATCCACCAAATAGGGCTGCCAGCCCAAGTGCTCATGGGAGGAATCACACGGCAAATCCAACCCTTCAAAAACCTTGGGCGAGCCCTTGACGCGAGTGCTTTTCTGTCTCTTGACCCCAAACACACAAGAGTCAAAGACATAATCCTGCAACTGGAAAAACCAGACCACGAAGGCTTGAGGACCACGCTTTTTCACCAGAAGCGCCAAAATCGGCCACAGCCAGCTTCTGTTAGGGTTCTCAATGCTGACAATGGCCCCGCTGATGAAGGCAAGGAACAAGATTTCAACGCTCGACTCATAGACTTCATTTGCAGCCACTACCTGGGCAGCTTCACCTTTTCGGAGATCACGAAATCCCAGGAGATTATCGGGACGTTCGCGCGCCCTTGAGCAAGTCCAGAATCCTAGGGGGGTTCAGGCGAGGTGCTGGCGAAAGGCTGAGCACGGGGTCACGGGGCAGGGGCACAAAACGCCACGGGGCCTTTTGCAACCGCCAGGTCAACCTGCCCGGACGGGCCACGCACACAGAGTTCCCCTCCAGAGAAGCAGGAGACAGGGATTAAAATGTTCGGCAATGCGGAATTGGCGGTATCCTTGTGTTCAGAAGTTTGCTCCCTTTCGAGCAAAACGCAAAACTGGTCCAAACAGCAGTTGGCACGACGGACCTGGCAAAAGAATTGATGGCCTTGATGGACAAGGGAAAATCTTTGCAAGCCTTGCGCAGGCCTACCTTTACACGCACGAAGGCCCAGCCGAGAACGAGAATCCCTGCTCCTCTCTGTCATTCTCATCCTGAGGCAATAAGTCAAAAAGTTCAAGGATTTGCTCCGCCCGAATGCCACCAACCTGAGACATGAGAGCCTTAGCCAAAAACCTCCGGCTCAGGCAGAGCATCGGCGGACAGGTGCAATGCGGTGGCATTGGTCTGGGGATCAGGGTCCCCGAGTCAATGCTTACACTCGATGAAGGGTCTCTCAGCCTGGCAGCCTTTGAAGTAGCACGCGTGGCGCCCGAATCGGCATGACTTCCTCTTCTGATACCTGCAGATGCCCTTGTTGTAGAAAGGGCACAAGAAACGACCTTCCTCTGTGGCCCCGAAGGAAGGTTATCCAACAACTCCTTCAAAGAAGTTTTGGCAGAGGCAGTGTTGGCTTGAGCTGAATCATCTGATCCCTTGCCTTTGCCTTTCGGGTTCCCTCCTTTGCCCTGGTTCCCTTTCCCAGGGCCTTTGGGACCTTTGGGCACGTTAGGCTGATGCGGCGTTGAATCGACAGGCTTGGGAAGAGGTGTCATACACGCTATCACAAGCGGGTTTTTGGCTGCAGCTGCGACGAAGGGCGGCGATTCCTGCTGCAATCGTCAGGCGCCCTCGACTTTCCTGAGAGACACAATGCCACAAACACTGATCGGCAGCAAGGACTTGCTGGACAGAGACATACCGGTACCCATTGGGCGGGGCATCCGTCAATGTCTGAAACAAACGATTGCGCCATCGCTCTTGCTCAACGAAAGAGGCTAGCCCGATCTGGTCGAACGCGAGCGCTCGTCGAAGGTAGCACTGCCTAAGGCGGAGTTCTCCGCTCGTTTCACAGCGCAGGTCAGCTGCCTGCTTCGTGATTTTGATGCTGCCATCAGAGGATAGCGACAACTTGGACTCAGCCTTGGCACCATTGATTTCATCCTCTCTGCTGACACAATCTGCAAAGCATCTAGCATGGCTTTGATCCTATCAACCAGCGCATTCCCCGGTTCTGTCTTGACATCGAGCTCGAGGCCTTTAAGCTCTGCATGCTGCCTCTTCAGTCGAGTCATGCGTTCCGCCAAAGGCAAATTCCCTGGTCATCAGCCCCCAACTTTGGGCCCCTTACGTTAAGGGGACGGACCTCTTGACGTTCATTGATAATGATGCCGCCAGGGCGTCCCTAGCTAAGTCCTTTACCAGAAAAGAAGAAGGGGCCCGTATCGTATACGACTCAGTTAGCATGGAGGAAAGTCTTCACGTTCAAGCCTTCTTCTTTCGAGTGCCGACCTCTAGCAACATCGCAGATGGTCCCAGCGAGGCAACAGGAGCTGTCCAAGTTGTACAAGTCGTGGACGAGCCTGACAGAGCACCAGGGAGCCGTCCCTCGGCCCCTTCCGCCTCAAAAACGGCTCCGAACAGGCTAGCCATGAAATCCAGGACCGAACCGGCGAC